>JARHVA010011054.1:0-98718 GCA_037957365.1 Torreya grandis
AACACCTATAGGTGTCTTTTGCCTTGAGACAAATCACCTACAACTGACTATAAACTCTCATAGGTCCATGAGGTGAGCTTGGACATAGAAAAAGAAAGAACTACTAGTGGTATTTGCCTCTAAAGACATAAATTTTAATTAAACACATATAACATAGGTTTCAAGGTATATTCTCACCTATAGGACCCTGCTTGTTCTAAATTAGTTAACTATAGTTGAATGCAGTTGACATTAAGCTTCAACATAGTGTTATGGGTGTTGATATAGCCTAAACATGAGGTGAATGAATTCAAATGTATATATAATAAACTTAGGAACCATATGGTGGTCTATAATAATTTTTTTCAAGGCTAAACCATGTAGTACCACCTATAGGTGTCTCTCCTCAAACAAGAAAACATAGTCAATCAACCTACAATCCATATTAGTCAAAGTGAGAGGAGAAGAAATGCAAGGTTTGATGAGGGTATGATGATCAAAATTGTTTTAAATGAATCCAAAATTATAATTTCCTTTCCATGGTACCCTCATAATATGGATAAAATATAGATAAAGGCCTCAAACATACACCTATAGTCATACTTGATACGTTGCACACAGTTAGTCATTTGATAGACTGCCTTATGGGTTTGTTAGTGTTTGTAAGGTCTAATGGTATAATAAGACCTTGTAAATTTTTATAGATCATATCCATAAATTTTATAATCTCATAAATAATCTATTTTCTTGGTAAAATATGGAATTTCCCTCTATTTTTTCTCAAATAGAGGGCATTTCCCAAGGGTACAAACCTATAGATTTTGAAGAAAGAAGATGACAAGGTGTGTTATAGATTAATAGGGTCTTAAAATTAGATGTTAAAAGTTTTATAACATTTATAATAACATGAGGAAAATTTAATAGTGGTTAGGAACTAAACAAGGAGGTCCAAACTTACAGATACGTAGGCTAAGCCTACCAGGTCTTAATTAAGCCTAATGGCTAAGGGAGTGCTAATACCACTTCTAAGATTATATGAACATTATAATACATTGGAAAATGTTTTTATGGAGGTATAATATGTTTTCAATCTATTTTGTGGAAATGAGACCACATGTAATCCATTTATTGGCTCAAACCAATTCAAGCCTATGTAGAATGAAGATTAAAGCTTGAGTAGGAAACTTTAAGAGTTCACATCTACTTGGAAGCTTTACACAGAAGTCTAAGGAGTTTAGGGATGATGAATAAGGCCTTGAAAAAATATTTAGTGAAATATTTTGAAGGATTAAACATCACATCTTCATGAACAATCCTTAAAGGGAAAATGGCTTAAAACCCCTCTAAAACCCTTGGTAGTGACCTGATTCGGAAGATGAAGTAGGAAAGGCACCCAAATGAGATATAATTGCCTGATAAATTACTTGGATAATTCAAATGACTCCTTATGGATCCTCCCCATCCATTTTTATTCCATCTTACTGATACGAACAAGGAAGAAAATGGATTTTTTTACATTTTTGGTGTTTCTTAGGTCCAAGGGTGAGTCAATGGGTTAAACCCACTTTTTGAGAAATATTGGTATTTTAGATAACCCTTTATGTCTATTTAGTGTAGTATAATATCTCAAAAGTGTCTCTATAAGTGGCTTCATCCTAGCCAATCAAAAACTAGCATAGTGAACAAGCTAGTGAGAGTGAAAACTTCAATTGGGAGTATTTTTAAGGTATTCTTGAGGAATATAAGGAATTGAGGTGTCCTAAAAGGTGTCATACACTCCATTGTATGGATAAAATTATAAAATTTAAGCCAACTTTGCTACCAACTTTGAAGGGTAGTGAAAGAGGATTTATTTGGAATGTAAGTCGTGATAACTCATCTCCATAAGAATCCAAATGATTAAGGACACATATAATGCATGTTGGATCATTTTTAAATACTATTACCCTCATTTCAATCATCACATCTATCCCTAGTTAGCTATGGGATGTTCTAAAAAATCCATGTGATGAGGGTAGTTGCATGTTTTTGTGGGACATTTCTCCAAGTAAACCTTACATGGTCTATTTTATTTTAATCTTTCCTTCATATCTAACTCCTTTTCTTAGCATGACACATGTTCTAGTGACTATAAGACTTCATTCTCTTCTCCTATCTCTTTTAATTATGTAAGTAGTAGCCATTTTGGCTCTTAAAAACTAATACCACACAAGGTATGGTGAAGCCCTTAATAGAATGACATTGAATTTTTTCCTTTGAAAAATTAATACAACTCTAATTTTGATTTCATGAACATTTTTCCAAGTGTGTGCAAAGTGATGTCTGGTGAAGTTAGTGATAATCTTTCTATCCTTGATTTCCTTATCTTCTCATGTTCATGCAAGAGTTCCTATTTTTAATATGTCATATAGTGTGTAATAAAGTGTGTTAGGCTCCTTTCAGGTGTAAAATTATTCTTAGTGTGTGAAATATACCCTCTGGTTCATTTACCCTTTTGTTGTCTCATGCATATCACCACTATGTCAAAACACTCATGTTGGAAACTTTTAGGTCCTTAGAATCTAGTGTGTATGCCCTATTTCTTAGTGAAATAAGTATGATGGTTATGTGGAAATAATATTGGTGTTTCACCCCATTAGAGTATTTTAATTTAATGCAAAATTATATCCCTTTTCCCCACAATCAAATAATTATTTAGGTGATAAGCATTTCAAGGTATATTCAAGGAGCTAGCCCTTACACCTAGAGGTCTACTTCTACCTATAGGTAAACCCACATACCTAGAAGTATTCCCATGTTTCCAAAATATGGAGGAGGCTTGAACATGCTCCTATAGGGTGAAGGATTTGGTGACAATAGTTATGGAATGCTCAATGGGACACATTGTCTTCAAGACAATTTAAAAAGGTGAATATTGGTCTTGATAATATCAACTATAAATTGATGTGCTACTCAACATTTAATAACTTCATTCAAGGTAAAATAGTGTTCAAATCCATTGTTTTTTTCATAAATTTATTCTCATGTTTCATGGTTCTTACTAGGTCATCATCTATTAGATTTCTCAATCATATCAATCCACCTATTCATCCTGGACTTCCTCTTGAAGTTCAATACCCTCAACCTAATGTGACTTTCGGGGACTAAGAATATTTTACTAGCCAAGAAAGTGATGAGATTGAATAATTTGAATATTTTTATGAATACATGGCTATGAAATATGCTTTTCCTACCTCTAATATTGAAAATATAATTCACATTAAGGACTATGATGACATTCTTCCTAATGTGACAAAGAATGTGCCCACATTAAATGGTGAGAGTCATGTTAAACCTAGTGAACACATGAGGTATTTCTCTTTTTTTTTAATTTTTCACAATGTCAATGAGGAGAATATTTTCATTAGAGTCCTTGGCATGTCCCTTAAAGGGAAAGATATTTATTTGTTTAGGACTTTTCCCAGTGGATGCATCACATCATGGGATAAATTTTTAGTGTCATTGACTTCAAGGTTCGAAGATGAAAGTGACCATACCTCTCTTATACATAAGTTCAATGTGATCAAAAGGGCTCCCAAGGAAATAATGCATGAATTCAATGAGAATTTTCAAAAGACTTGATATATATTATCTCCTCCTATGAGACCACTTGCTAGTTTTATCTTCACTTCATACTTGAGATCCATTGGTATTGATATTCCTCTCTTATCAGATGAAGATGAGGTCATGATGCAATCAAATGAGGATTAGCAGTCTCATGGAGAAAGTTTCACTAACTTCTTAGTGGAAGATAATTTTGTGTTCAATAAAGGGAATTATGTTGAAAACAACACTAGATCCAAGAAGAAGTATCTAGGAGGTGACAACAACATGACTAAAATTTCATCTAATCTTCCTCCAAGGCAATAAAACATGGTTGTAATCATGGCAGTCCCAAACACACCTACACCTCCAAATCAAAACATTAGAAGGTCTACTTAAGGTAATTCAAATCCTCAAGTTTAAATAATTTATTTTCCTCCAAGGAATCAAGATAAGGTTATTAATATTAACCTAAACATATTATATTCATTTAAAAGTGCCAAAGTATCTATCTCTTTGTGGGATGTCCTTCTATGCCTGGCCAAAAAAAGCTATCATAAAAGTAATTGTCCACTATTCGTACTTGTCCTTCACCTTTAAGTCCAATTCATGGTCATGTTTTTTCTCAAAATTTCCTTTAACACCATTATTGGACCATATACTAGAGCTAATAATCCTCAATCTTTTTACCTCACTCTCATAATGGGTAACAAACTAGTGCATAATTGAATAGTTGATAGTATTGCTTCTACTTCAGTCATACCAAAATTTGTATCCAATAAGTTGGGCCTAAAATATGAACCTCATCACAAATTAGTTATTAAAATATATGGTACACCTACCAAGATAATAAGGTTGATAAAAAAAAATGATTTTTTTCTTGCATGATTATCCTAGTTTTTCCATGTTTCAAGACATTATTGTGGTAGACCTTCCTACTCATTTTTCAATCTACCTTTCGACAAACTTTAAAACTAAGATAAGTAGCTATCTCAAATTTGATTGGTCCTTCTTGTCCTTTATAAAAAGGTATGGAGCCAAGGTGACCATAAGAACTTAACCTCTTTCAAGGTTTCACATTGAACCCTATATTGAAATAATCTCTAACTTGAATTGTCTGATCAATTAGGAGGAGTCTAATGTGGATGATGGTGTTTCTAAAATTGAGGAAATTTATGACTTTTTCCTTGATGAATATGTTACTAGCACTTATGATCATGATCCTTATGTATAATTTGAGTAAATTGACCTTGGCACTTATATCATACATGGATAGCCATTTGAGAGAGTTGACGTAAGTGTTAGACATCCTTTCTCACAAGTTGTTGAGAGTAATTATTTGATTCATGTATATGATTATGATGGGTTGAAGAACCTAATTGATCACCATATTGGGAATAATGATGTCTTTATGCCTGCTATTGATGAATATGCTCTTGATTATGACACTTATGAGGTAGAGGACGATGACTTATGGGAAAGGTTTAATGCCATACGTCAAGAATTTGATCAATTAGGTAATGATATTTCTCCTCATAATATGTCTATATATGATGTTGAATTTCTCTCTACTCATGGAAAAAAGTGTCATGTTGTGAATGAATATGAACTATGGTAAAGGTTTAATGCCATATGCAACAAATTTAATAAGTTAGGTAAGACTCCTTTTTCCTCAAGAGATTCTATAGCTAATGTCAAGATTGATAATGAGACTAACAAGAATTTTTTTGTGTTCTCTATCAAGAAAAAGGATGAATGCCATTCTATTGATCAAGAGTCTACAATCATGAAAGAGTGTGATGAATCTATTGCACAAGAAGTTGTAAACATGGAGAATGAGGTCAATGCATATTTTATTGTGCTCGAAGGAGAGCCAAGAGTTCCATATAATGTTGAGTCACATTCACAAGTTTTTTATCATAAATAAGAACTTGATACTTCTAAACATCAATTACATGTTGTACTAGAAGAGCACAAAGTTAAGGAAGCTATCATATCTTCTAATCTGCATTTTGAAGAGCATCCAATATACATGACAAAGATCAAAATAGTTTCAACCCTAATAAAGACCCTTATAAATCAAGAGAGATCATTCATGAAGGCTCTAAATATTATACTTGTAGACATGAGAATGCATGGAGTTGGTAAGCTTCTTGAACATACACATATACAAGTGGTTGGTGATGGGCATGCTCCTCATGCTAGATTGCCTTCATGGAATGAAAAAGATTCAAAGGAACTATTTTTTATCATGGTGGGAGTATGAAAATATGTTTCAACTAAAGAGTGATATTTTTTAGATAGTATATTAGGTGTGTTTGTCTTTCTTTCAGTTGTGTTGTGTTCCACAAATGTTCTAGTTGAGCACATATGTGTTTTTTTTTGGTTTGTCTTATTTTGTCTATTTAATTTTTGTTTTTTGTGTTTTCAAAGGTAAATTATGTGAAAAACTAGTGTATGTGTGACTCCATAACCTAATGGATAGGGTTAGGCAACTGGTCTTGACATAGCAAGCATACCACCCTTGGGAAATCACCAATAATTTTGACTATTTTGACCACAAGTCAAAATGAGTCAACCCCATATAGTATAAAACTCTATATAGGGGTATATTATAATATCATAGTGTGTTTCATGTTCCGTTTGATGTCATTTAATGATTTTTTAGCCCTGGTCATGGTCTAATTAAATGCTTGTGTCATTTTATGTCACTCAGGGATCATATATGGGTCACTAAATGAAGTGGTGTAGTTTTCCTAGGTAGAAGAATATTCTAAACTTGTTCTCAATGTATCTCATGTTAATACCTATCATATTCCTTGTCAAGAATGTCATTACTAACATAAACTTTTAGGTGTTAACTAAAAATCAAGAAAAGAAGTGAGAAAGAAGTTACAAAGGTTGTATGCCCTATGGGAGAGAGTGGAACCTAGGAGAAGCTTATGGAGTGACCTTTAAACTTTCATGAATCCATTTCCATGTTTTATCTCCATTTAAAGTTCCAAAAATGGGATAAAATCATTCCATCTCTCCATCACTCCATTAGGCAAGCAAAACTAGTTAGTAGGTTTCTTCTTGGTCAGGCCAATAAGAAGACTTCCATGTCAAATGATCTAATAAGATTTGGAAAAAAAAATATAAATAGACAGTGATCTACATTGAAAGTTCCAAAAATGGGCTAAAATTATTGCATCTCTCCATCACTCCACTAGGCAATTAGAACTAGTTAGTAGGTTTCTTCTTGGTCTGGCCAATAGGAGGAATTCCATGTCAAATGATCTTGGTGGTGGATATTAAACTTGATCATATTCACATTCATGTTTGGATTTTAAGGATTATCTTCCTATATTTTATGAACCATCCTTAACAAGTTGACTGTCTATTTTTTCTTATTATTTCCCACACCTATAGGTTTTTTGCCTATTTGAGCTAGCATGTACAACTTAGTTGATGAATTTGATCTTAGAGGATGTTAAATTTTTCTCTCATGTTTCCCATGCTTGGTTTCATGATTGGAATTGATTTGATGTCTCAAATAGCTTAGATTAGAAAATGTGTTACTAGTGAGGTTGTAGTCAATTTTCAAAACCTATGAAATGTTTATTTATCTGTAATGGTAGTTTATGGATATGATTTTATTTGATTAAAATTATTAGTTTCATGACATCTCTCTCTTTCCAAGTTCAATCTCACACCTATATTGTTTATGGAGTGGTAGTCAAGAACATGAGTCACATAGTCAATTTCCTACATTTCTATACACAATCAGTTGAGTGAGGTATATGAGGTCTAAAATAGGTTCATAGAGATGATATGAAAATCTCAAAGGGGTTTTAATACATTATTATTACATGATCAATAAAACATTATCCCTTCAAATGATAAAAGACTGACTACGATGATTAGTTCCCATATATGCACAGTCGTCCACCATGAATGAACACCTACAATGTTATAGAGAAGACCTAGTTTAAAACACTTCATGATTGATGTCAAGATTACCTATATCCACAACTCATTGTCTACACATTGAAATGTCCACCCATAGGTGGCACTAACAAAGATTTAGGATTGTTTCATAAGTATGTTATAACATGTTTTGAGGCCTTCATCAAGTTAATGGAAGATGGATATTCCTTGAGAACCAAGTATAAGGTCATGCATCATGCACGTAACCACGTTCACCTTCACTACTTTATGTACTACTATGTGTGCATTTACAGTTAACCTTACACATAAATATGAGTATGTTCATGTAGAGATGTGACATAATTTTAAACCATTATAAAAAATTTGGATGTTGAAGGTACATTGGCAAGCATGTTTGAGACAATGGACTAGCAAGTAGACTTGAAAAGTCACTTCAAGTGAAGGAATTGTGTTTTGGGGATAAGTTTCCTAAAATCTCCAAAATAAAGCCCTGATCACTTTTGGTGTCAATATATAATATTGTTTCATATATTTTTGGTCAATCCAAATGATCATACCTTGCATCCCTATCCTAGGGTAACACCTTGAAAAATGAAGTGAGTAGTTTAGCCAACTAGTTTCCATGCTATAATGATCCAAAGTTACATATGTGTTCACTACATAATTTTAGTGGTGTCTATAGGGTTTAAACTTCTAAGTAACATTCAAAATCCAAAGCTATAGTATGGAAATACATCATTATGTTAGGTGGCCTTGTTGAGTTGAGTACACCAATGTTTCAAATATAATAAAAAAAGGTTAAATAGTAGGGTATTGAACCTCATCAACACCTATAGCCATATTTTGAATAATAAAACTCACCTACAGATGATTGTAAACTCTAATATGTCAATTAGGTGAGTTTGGACATAGAAACACAAACACCTACTAGTAGGAACTGCTCCCAAAGACCTAAAAGGGACCTCAAACCATATGACACAAATTTCAATGTGTATTCTCACCTATAGGAGGTCCAAACCTACAATTATGTAGGCTAAGCCTAATGGGTCTTAGTTATGCCTAATGGCTAAGGGGGTGATAATACCACTTATAAGATTAGATGAACATTCTAATCCATTGAAACATGTTTTTATGGAGGTATAAGGTGTGTTCAAGCTATTTTTATGCAAAAGAGACCATAGGTAAGCCATTCATTGGCTCAGACCAACTCAAGATTATGCATAATGAAGAAAAAATATTGAGTAGGAGAATTTGAGAGTTCACATCTTCTTGGAAGCTTTACATGGGAGTCTGAGGAGTTGGGGGATGATGAAGGAGGCCTTGAACAAAGATTTAGTGAAATTTGTTGAATGATTGAATGTCACATCTTCATGAACAATCATTAAAGGTAAAAATGACCCAAAACCTTTTTTAGTGATCTAATTGGGTTTATGAACTATGAAAGGCACCCAAATGAGCTAGAATGAATAGGAAATTACTTGGATTTTGTATAATACTCCTCATGTCTCATCCCCATCCATTTGGATTTCACCCTACTTATATGGACAAGGAGGAAAATGGATTTATTTGATTTTTTTTGTATTTTTAGTTTTAAGGGAGAGTAAAAGGTGAAATATACTTTTTTATATATATTGGTACTTGATCTAACCCCTTTTATCCATTTATTTTAGTATAATATGTCAAAAGTGTCTCTACGAATGCCTTTATCTCAGCTAGTCAAAACTAGCATAATGAATAGCTAGTGAGAGAGTGAAAACTTAAAGTGGGACTCCTTTTAAGTTATTCCTAAGGAATATAAGTCCTTGAGGTGTTCTAATTGGTGTCATATATTCCCTTTTATTAATCAGATTGGAAATCTGAAGTCAATTTTTGTACCAAGTGTGAAGGGTGAGTGAAAGAGGAGTTCTTCAAATTGTAGGTAGTATTACTCATCTCTAGAAGAATCCTAATGATTAGGGACACCTCTAATGCATGTTGGAGCATGTAGAAAACCTTCACCCCTTAGTAAAAAATCAAATCTATCTCTAGTTAGCTATGGGATGTTTCAAAAAATACAAATGACAATGTTAGTTTTTTGATCAAGTAATTGAAGAGTTCTATACCATATTTCAAGAGTTTCAAGTTTTGTGGGACATTTTTCAAAGTATAAATTACATGGCATATTTAATTTTAATCTCTCCTACATGTCTAAATCCTTTTCTCAGCATGACACATGTTCTAGTTATTGTTGAACTTCATTTTCTTCTCCTCTCTCTCCAATTCTATAAGTAGTAGTCATTTTGGCTCTTAAAAACTACTACCACACCATGTATGGCAAAGCCCTGCTAGAATGACATTGTATTTTGCATTTGAAAAATTAATACAAGTCTTGTTTTGATTTCATGAACATTTTTATAAGTTTTCAAAGTGATGTATAGTGAAGCTGGTGATAATATTTTGTCATTGCTTTCCTTAACCTCTCATGTTTATGAAAGAGTTCATATTCTAACAAGTCATATAGAGTGTAGTCAAGTGTGTTAGGCTCCTTTCAAGTGTAAATTTTTTCTTAGAGTGTGAAATATTTCCTATATTTTATTTACCTTGTGTTATCTCATGCATATCACCTCTATGTAGAAACATTCATGTTGGAATCTTTTAAGACTTAGAATCTAGTTTGTATGTCTTGTTTCTTAGTGAAATAAGTATAAAGGTCATGTGGAAATAATATTAGTATATCAACCCCTTAGATTATTTTCATTTCATAAAAAATTATATCTCTTTTCCCACAATAAAATAACAAGTTAGGTGATAAGAATTTCAAGGTATATTCAAGGATCTAGCCCTTAAACCTAGATGTCTACTTCTACCTATAGTTAAACCCACATATCTAGAAGTATTCCTATGTTTCCTAAATCTAGAGGAGGATTGAACACCATCCTATGGGGTGCCAAATTTTGTGATAATAAGACCCAAAAATGAGATGGACCATCCCCCATGACTTCACAAATGTTAGAATTTATAGATATATGTTGGAGATGTGGGTTGTTGAGTAGTTATAACCAATTGTATACAAAACCATCCATGAAATAACTATGCCCAAGATATTAGTATATATTAGGGAAACCCTTATCAAATTTGGATCCTAATGGTACTACCTATATTACACCATAATTAGAGTTGAGGGACTCAAGACAACCCCATTCAGATTGCCCACCATAGTGCCAGACAAACTAGCTGAGCAAGAGATTGTCTTCCAACTACACATAGGAGTAGATGGACTATGTAAAAGTAATAAAAAGGGGTAAATACACCCATAATTCATCAACATCATTTTATTTAAAATTTAAAATTGACACTCAGTCATAGTTACTACCAAGCATAGGTCCACTTTCAATCTAGAAAAAAGATACTGACAAGTAATGGGACCCTATGCACTTTACATTCGATCATTGCATTAGACATAAAGCATCTCTTAGTACCACATATCATTATGAGCCTAAGGGTGGAGACCAATTATGCCTTAATGTAGTTAATAATGAAGAATTTAGGTAGAGGCTAAAGGCTTTTGGGTTCAAGTAGGTGAAATGAAGACAAGATGGTGTTGGGTTTTTTTAGGTAACTGAGCACTAGGATACTCAAGAATAGAAAATTACTACTAAAACATAGGCTACACCTTCAATAAGGATAGAAGTAGCTCCTACTCTAGAAAATTCAATGTCATCACCTCCTCCCCTTCTTCCTACTGGAGAAATATCAAGTGTTTTATGTCATAAATGTGTTTCGTTTCCCCCAATTTCTTTGACAAGTAGTCCCTAAGCATATTTGAACCACCCCCCTAACTTTGGGTCATGTCCACCTCTAACCTTATAGTCCCCTTACTAGACACGTAATGAGGCTTGTAACCATGACATTTCCCATAGTCACCCCTTTTAGAATATCATCTACTTTTAGGGTCTTGATGATGGTGAATTTACCCCTAGTCATGCTTGGTCCTACGCCTATACCCAGCCCATAATTACCTAAGAATAGTCCTACTATCATCCTTCTACAAGTTCCCCTATTCTATACTAGTTAGTCAACTAGAACTAGTGCTTCTTTATCCCGTATCTCTATGTTCACATTGGTCACAACCACTAATACCTACCATATGTCTACCTTCTAAGGGTTGACTCTAGCTCAACCATTACCTCCCTCATCAGAACCTCCCAGTGTCTCTTCAGATAAATCATGGATTAAGTAGATGTAAATAATTGCAAGGGAGAACCCAAAATGGGTCATAATGGACCTTCCCTATGATGCACTAAAATTTGACAAGGAATCTAGGGAAATGAAGAGGGTGACCAAGAGGAAGGTCAACCAACCCAACCAAACAATCATGTATGAATTAGAAGAAACCTTATTTAAGCTGACAAAGACAAAGAAGGTCAGGCAAGGCCAATAACATGAATACAATGAGAACCCCCTCTCATCTCTCCAAATAACTATGGATGTGGATATTGTATTGGTTAAGGGAGTGAAAAAAACAATAACTGACTTTGAGTAGTAGCATAAGGCCACCTTACTAGAGAAGACCATAAAAAGAGTGAAACATGTTGTGGAAGAAATGTTTGATATGTTGAATACCTTGGATCAATACAAGGTAAAGGGAGATTAAATATATAATAAAGTCCTCAAGGTATAAGTTTTGTATGAAATATATGATATAAATATAATCAACCTGATGAGGTTGGTCAGAATGATGAAATTTGAGGACCTAAACCTAATTCCCTTATAGGACTTGAGCATTGCTAAATCTTATGTAATTGGTAGGAGAAATAAGTTGAACCAGTGGATTGAAAATATGATGTCCCTAGGGAGATCCATTATGAAACAAGGTGATAAAGTTATCACCTTATTGAAGGATGCCAAAATTATGCTCTTGGATAACAAATATGGCTCCATCATTAGCAGGGATGCCTTTAGAGCTCAACTAGAAAACTTCATGGTGAACTTATGAAAGTAATCCATGGCTAGAGGGGTGACCTTCAGACAAGAGATGGTGGATTTATCAACCTATACCAACCAAATAATAGATAAGTTTGAGGCCATCAATGAAGTTGTAGGACCTCTCCTAAATAGCCATGATGCACTGGTTGGGCTCACAACCAAGTGACTAAAGGATCCTATCATCTATTTGAAATTAATCAATAATGATTAAAAGAAATGATCCAAAGTATGGAAATGGTAAGTTGATCCCAAAAACAAACTTCCACCTCAAGATCATCCACATTGTCAACCCCTCCTAGATTGTCTCCTTCCTTAATTGGCACTAGCACTTCATCTTCTTCTATAGCAAGAGCTTCATCATTGACAATACTAGTGCAATCCTAACCCCTTTCCTTAGGAAAAAAATAGACACCTATTAGGTTCCTTCTTAACAAGAAATATGTCCCATGGTTCATCGAATTATATTGTAAAATATTCCCATATTTTGAATAGGGAATATTCTTTAAATTTAGGACATAGGAGACCGTATTTTCTAATAGATGACATGTTAAACAATTCCTTTTGTAACTAACTAAGGGATTTGAATGGACTATAAATAGGGGTTCTCCCTTTCATTTTAAAACAAAGATAGAAATTTGTGAATTATTGCAAAGAGAAAGTAAATCCCAACAATTAACTTACTATTTCCGTTGATTTCATGTGTTCTAGTTTCTCAACCTTTGTTAATAATATATGATCTCATTTATTTAATGGTTAAAATCTGGTACTAATATTTCAAATTCATCTTTTTAGTTTGTACTTTCAGCTAGGCTAACAAATTCTATTATGCATCATATGTTTTCATCTTGCTTTACTAGTGAATGCGTTTAAGGCAATTTATTGTAGGTATCATTTTAAATCATCCTTTTAAGATATGTGAATTTTATTCATCTTAGAATACTCACTAAAATTATGATATTCTTGGTATAAGCACTAGGATTTCATATCTATTAGTTTCATTTTCATTATTGTTAGAATAAATTGTTGGTAATTTGGGCTGTCAAGGCCAAATTCCAACTCCTATAATCAAAAACTTTTCATGGTTATCATATTATCTTAAATATCAAGTGAATAAAAAGTTTTTCAATGCCATTTTCACAGTTTCAAGTGTCATTCTTAGGTTTTGGCAAAGATTCAAGTGGTTCTGTGATCTAAAAGTGTTCTGAAGAAGATGCAGAAAAGAGGATAGTTGATAACTTGTCATGAAGTTTTATAACTTAATTTGGTATATGGAAGGTATTAAATGAGATATAAACTAAAAAATGTGATCAAAATACATTGAAATTTTATTTTAATCTTTTTAGAAGGCTATGATATGCTTATATGACATTTAGTGGCAATTGTCCTTTGCAAAACTATGTTTATTTTAACTAAAAGGATAAATTTTGATCTTTAAATGTAAAATATGGTAATAAAATTCCATTAAATTAGTCAAAATACCATTTAACACATTTTTGTATATGAATTTATATTAGTCATAAAGTTTCATATTTTGGAAAAAAATCAATTTATGCAAGTTTAAGTGTGAAAAGGGTCTTTTTAAGGCTCCCACATGCCAATTTTGGCCATATAAAGGTGTAAAATGATTTAATATTTGTCCTAACATCATTTTATAATTGTGGATCCCTTATTTTGCTTGAATTTTGGTAGTGGATGCTTAAGTTGTGAATAGAAATCAAAGAAAGGTCATATTCCATGCATATTTCAAGCAAAGTATGGACTGATATGGTCATTCCATGCAGTGGAGCTCACAATTAGGATAAAAATGGAATAAAATGGGGTCCATAACAAATTCATGGCAAAAGGAATAAAAAATATGCCCAAAACTAGTCTCTTCTATTTACCTTACTAGTTTACACATGAGAAGAGCTCTTTAGGTTTGGAGGTGGTACGACAATGAAAGAAAAAATCTAGGTTTACAATTTTGGAAATATAACATATACTTAGAGAGATTATATATAGACTAAGTGGTTTTAAAATTGGTCATCTCTCCTTCATTGATCATCCTTTGGAAGTTAAGGCATACATCAACAATCTTGCATCCAAGAAGGTAGTCAGTTTTCTGCATTTTCTCCTTTTCAGATCATCATATCAAGAAAATTCAAGTTTGTAAGGCTTCTTAAGGACATGACTCACCCTTCCATGGAAACCATCACCTTTTTTCCACATGTGTGAAGAAAAAATAGTGATCAAGAAGGAAAAATAGTGTAATTCTATAGTATACTAGCAAAGGAGGAAGAATTATATGGTCTAGGAGAGAGAAAGGGTTTTTAATTTTCTTATTTTATTTTTGGAAAGGATATCCATCATATTTATATGTCCCTAATGCAATTTTATCAAGATATTCTCCAAATATTCATAGAAAAATCCCATTATTGTGTTCTCAATCATTTCAAAATCCCTATTTAGAAAATGTTAAGGTTGTTTAGCATTTGTTAAGGTACTTAGCATATTCCTAGGTTTCAAATTCAGATTTTTATCCTCCTCAAATGACCCCCAAATTGATATATTAGGTAGGGGATAGGATCATGCTTGCATAGGTTGCTTCAAGGTGACTTTGATATTTCCCTTTCATGCTTTTTTATTTCCATCTTGTTTCTTCTCCATGATCATTGTCATACACTACCATTTCTTAGTGTGATCATGATTCTTTCATTGTTTTCATATTCCCACCTCATCCTTACCCCTTACACTCATCTCCATCTCACCATTCATCACAAAAAGGAGTCAATAACAAGTGAGGGACATCTGGTCACTAAAAGAGGTTATGCCCACCTTGAAACCACCACTTATAACAAAGAAGGAAATCTACAATAATACACAAACACTTAACACTTTTCATGAAAGTATAAAAGGGAAGGATGTGTTGAAGATGTCTTTTGAAGGTTTAGGCTCAATCTCTCTCATCAAGATGTAAAATGTTGGAGGGAAATGATAATATATATGAGTGATGACTTAATTATGGCCAAGAACAGTCATAGTATGTATAATGGACATACACAACCACCTACAACTAAATAATTATTTAGTCACCCCAAGGTTGAAATCATGGTTCAAATGCATATGTGAAGGTTGATATGGTATAAAAGGTTTTTCAATCCATATTATTCCTTCAACCATGGCATAAGCCTAATAAAACAACCTTTAAGCAATCAATCAAGTGTCCTTGATACACATGTAGGCTTGGTTTCAATTTAAAATATGCTACAACCAGGGGTTTCATAGTCTTAAGACCTTTTCTAGGCTTGTGGAGGTTATTTAGAACATAAAATGCATGCAATATTAAGATTTATAACCTTAATATTATTTATATTAAAGACTTTTAACTATGTCTACATCTGTTCATATCCAGCTAAGGACTGATATCGACAACTCCGTTTGATACTTCAATTCATGTATCTAATCATGTCTCAGCCTCGCAAATGTGATGTGATAATGTTTCCAAGATTTTGAGGAGGGTGGATGGCACCACACTTGCAAAAGCAGGATGTTGCTGCTCTGATTTGCACTCCATTGCAAACGAAGAACCTCTGTGGGAAGATGTCTGCCGCTCTCTTTGGCCTTCCACTCGAGACGAGGGCGTTCAAAGATAGATATGTTCCTTGGGCGGATTCAAAAATCTTTATGCGGAATGTTTTCCCCTCATCAATGTTTCCAAACAGCTTGTTATCAATCTTAACTCGTCTCTGCAAGATGACGAGAAAGATGATCATGAGGTTCATGGTAATACTGTTTTTCTCTCCGAATTTGTATCGGTTGTGGATATTCACTACAACAACAAAGCAATCTACTCTAATGTTGTGTGGCAAATTCCAGCTGCAGATGATATGATCGATTGGAGGTCTTCCACTCTCTTCCCATTGGCTATAGATCTTCCTTGGAGTATTTCTGATGGTACCCTTCTTTCGATTTCAACTACTGATATTAAGGGAGAAGAAGATGTTGAGAGCAAAATATTGTCGGCCAAGCTGAGCCTCAGTTGGATTCTTATAAACACACGAACAAAGCATGCTGTGAATCTTTCTAGTTGGAGACCTCTGGAAGTGCAGAAGCAAAATTGGGGTTCTGAAAATTATTTCAGATTACGGTTTGGGTCCATTCTGCCTGCTCATAATGGTTTGCCTCTAAGGTTAGCTGCATGTAATATTCTGCTGAGATGTAGAATTACGGCCACGAATTTGCAGATAAGTGGGGTGAGTATGCAGTTGGAGGACATGACGGGGTGTCAACTGAATGCAAAAGATGGTCTGTATATCCTACAGCGAGCAGTGGAGTGGCGTAAGAGGAGTAAAGACCACGATCGAGGTATCCAACATTGTCAAGATATATTGGAAGTACAGGGAGATTTGATGGAAGAGAAGCTGCAAGGTAAATGTTATATGGATCCGTTTTGCATGCTATTCTCAATTGCAGTAGCAGCCATGTCTTGTTACTATTTTTTTCTGTGACCAAACTGGGATTTTCATGGTCTAGATTTGATATTTGTATGACCCCTTTTTACAATTTTTCACTATTGAATACAACCAAGTACATCTTGTGAACACATTAGCCTCTGCCCAGGGAAATTTACACGACGCTTTCAGATATCTTTAAAGGCGTTTAATTCCAAAAATATGAATTTAGATCATATTTTTTAAATTAAAATGTTCTTGTGAGCTGAGCGTTTTATGTTTTCTGTCGATTTATTTTTTTAATAATATTAGCATTTTTTTTTTCACTGCGTCCAAAAGAATAAGGATTTGAGAATAGTTCATCGCCGATTTCTGGTGAAGCGCAGGTCAATTTAGTGAAGAGCAGAATATTCGGTTTTGAAGTAATAATATAATATTCAATTCCAAATTACGTGGGATTTACCCATCGAAGGCTACAAGACTGTTTAAGTATATCTTTTAATAATAGATGTTGGGAGTCATTAGATCCCTTTGAAAGGGGGCTTACTTTTCCTACTTTACTCGTTGCTTTGAAGTCTATTAAAGTTGTCGGTACTTTTGAGAAGCCATTAAGTTTTGCAAGTTTATAAAGAAAATAAATTTAATGATGAATTATGTATCAATACTTATTCTTTACTTTCCAAAGGCTATTTTTAGTTTATTATTTTCTATGGAGTATTTTTTGCTTAGGTATCTGAGATTTTTTTTTTAAAAAGGGGTAAAAATAATATTAATAAGTAAAGAAAAGTATTATTAGAAGAATGGGGGTAGAAACCCCCATAAGAAAGCAGCATAAATTGAAAAATGAGGCACACGCTCAATTAGACAATATTATGAACCTCCCTATCAGCGTCCAGAATTCTTTCCAAATCAGAACGCAACGTCGGGGAGAGAGACCCCCATTCCTCAATGTTTCCACCATCCAAATGGTCAGATGCCCATCTAGCCAAAAAATGCGCTGCCCTGTTCCATGATTTAAACAATCTATCTATTTACAAAAGTAATGTGTATTCATGTTGATTTTTTTTTTATAAATGTTTTAGAAATTGAGTGTTTTGATTTAAGTTTAAATTTAAATATAAGTTTTGAAATCAGAATTTTTATGTTTATTATTAAGATTAAGATGTTAAATTTTGTTAAGTTTTTGTATAAAATTAATATTAAAGGTTTTTTTAAATTGTAAAGAGATTGGAATTAGAATGTGGTTATTTTTTTGGTCTAAGATAAATGTTTATTAAATTATTAATGGTATTTCTTTAAGTTGATGTCCCCAAATTAATGTTTAATGAGATGCTCAATAAGTGTTGGAATGTCCAAAATTATTCTTTCACTTGGTCTTATAGATTTATCACTATGTACTTATGGTTATTGAACTTTAAAATATTTTGATTTTCTTGGTGCATTATTTACCAAGGGCTTCCATTGAATGATATATTAATGCACATGGATATTTATATACCCAACTTCCATGCATATTGCTAGATTGAGTCTCTCAAAACATGTATTTTAATAAATGATGTGCGAGCTCAACAGGATTAAAAATAGGTCCATTCTTTATTCAAACCCTTCAGCATGGAACCTTTCATTTAGACCATAGTCATTCTTGGAGATTTTGGCTTGTTCCCTACAAACTACAAGAAAATATCACATCTTTCATATTTTTAATCTCATTCAAGTTTGGAAAGATAACATTTTTTTTTAATATATAAAATAATAAATATTTGGAGAAATAATTCACTATTACTAACATAAATTACATATTATTAAAATAAATCAAATGTTGGAGATACAAATCCAAGAGGAAAAAGTGTTCTTGAATGTGCATCCACTTTGTACATTGATTGGACACTATTGAAATGTCCCTTGCATTGTAAATAGATCAATTGCCTAAGACTCTATC
Source organism: Torreya grandis (assembly GCA_037957365.1). NCBI lineage: Eukaryota > Viridiplantae > Streptophyta > Pinopsida > Cupressales > Taxaceae > Torreya > Torreya grandis. The sequence continues at coordinate 18,826 of JARHVA010011054.1, forward strand.
AAGAACGACTAGATCCTAGATTAGAAGAAGGATATAGGGAGCATGACAAGAACTGTCATAGATCTCACATATTTCATGTTTTTCTCAATACTTCCTCTCGTCGACACTCATTGATAAGTTGTGAGGGGAAATCCAAATTTATTCACCTCAATGTAGTTATCTTCCCTTTAAGACCTCATACTCAGGAGAAAGAAGAAGAAGCAAATGAAGAACAAGAAGGTTAGGAACTCTACATAAACCTATGTGCGACACCACCCATTCCTTCAACTCCTCTCTAGTGGTGGTGGTTGGGGAGACAAACAGGATAATATGTCACTTTTTCTTCTTTTGACGATCAATTTGATAGTTTTGATTTTTTTTATTTGACATAAATAAAAATTTTTTATTTGTTTGTGTGTTTAACACTTGATTTTATCATATAAATTTTGATAATTAATAATAATTTTAATAACCTTAGCCTTTAAGATCTTCTCACAAACTTTATACACATACCATTTAAAATTCTGATTAAAATGTGATATATTTCTACCCACCTTTTAAATATAAGATAATTATTTATATTTTCGAATAATTAAAATATAATAAAATTATTTTAATTAAAAAAAATATATATATTATTTAATTAATTAAAAATATATATTATTACATTAGTCTTAGAGATACTTCTTAAACAAAAAAATTTAGTACTTTTAATATTTAAATATTTTTTTTTGGAGCATGTTCCCATCTAACTGGAGATCCTGTAATGCAATGTTATATGTGTGTTGGTGAAAGGGATCAGTGGGTGGGAACATTATGTATTTTATAATTTATTGATTTTTTTTTTTTTTTAATTTATTTATTATTATTAATTAGTTAGGTTTTATATAACATTAAATTTTATTTAAAATTATTAAAATAAAATAAAAATAATAATTATAAAATAATATTTTCATAAAAAATAAATTAATTTATATGAAATTAGTTTACTCCATAAATTATATTATCAATCAAAGATTAGAATTAGAAATTAAAAATATCGTTTAAACAAATATATTTATTTAAATTTAAATTAAAAAACTATATTTATTTTAATGAATTATAAAAATAATTAACTTCAAAATTAATTTCAAATTAATTTTATTATTATTTCAAATTTAAAATTTATTTTTTAATAATTTAAAATAATTTCAAACTTAATCTTGTTCAAAATATTTTAAATTCCAAAACTATTTTTAAACCCTAATGTGCATTGATTACTTTTCGCATACACGTCATATATTATACATACAAGCTTGTTATACATGTCATATATATACATACAAAGTTGTCATCCAAGCCTAAATCTTAGATAACGAAAGAATTTTGGTATATCATACAAAGTTGTTATTCAATCATAAAGAAGTAAGGCATTTATTGTGTAAGTTAAATATACGGAGTCCCTAAAACCCACCTCCAAATACAAATAAGTATGAGCCAACCAAAAAGAAATCAAGGTCCAGTTTCCTCTTCTCCAAACATAGAATCAATACAATTTTTTTTTGCTTGTCACAGTGATAACGACAAGGAGTGCAGTGGGTTAGACCTCATGATTTTCATGTCAACCCCGGGACCTCATTCTACTACGTGACTGGTAGGTATATATAATTATTTATATATATAAATAAATATTAGAACAATTTTTGGATAAAATAGACTTCACTCCAATATATATAATTTGTATTTTATCAAAAATCGTTAGTAGATCTATCAATCAGAAGGTGGGAAGATAAATTAGGATAGTTTACAATAGAAAAGGTGCCAGGTTGTTATCTATGGTCCAAAATTAATGTTATTAAAAAAAAATTAATATTAATATATTGTAATTTTAATAACAAAAAATAATTATATATTGAGAGTTTCGAATTAATATATTAATAAAATATAATAGCAGGTGGCGATCAAATATTTTTTAGAAACAAAGTAATTTAAGTAGGTTTTTTTAAGAGTAAATATAGAACCATTCCTCTCAATTGAGTAACATTTGACAAAGTGGAATGTATTAGCACTTTTCATCTATGTGGTAGAGGCACTATTATCCTAGTTCAATCACCATGACAGTTTAGAGAAGTCGAGAAAAATAGTTTAATAGAATTTTTGACACACTGTTGAAGATTCCAACCTATCAATTGAGATAGAGGGTAGGAGAAATCACTACATGAATGGCTACGCCAAAGTCTAGGAGTTAGCACTAAAAAACCTCTGATAACACATCTAAAGGGACATTATTCATAGTGCATGATGAGCTCCACCAATAGTCGAGAAGTTCTTGAAAACATTGAAACTCCATTAAGACCATTTTTTTGGCATGTGTTTGTATTGAAAATAGGTAGAGTTGAGCACAAAAACTTTACCATTAATGATTGTTGAGAAATAGCCTCATTGCTAAATATAGAAGTATTCCTATATTTTGAAATTTATAAGAGAATTGAGGCTCTAATTTTTTTTTAAATAAATGAAATTTAAGTTAACCTTGTGGATGAAACAACTTGGTGAAATAAAGAGTAATATGTCAAAAAAAAATTCTACATGCGATCATGACAAAAAATCTTATATAGAAATATAAATAAACTTGAAAGCAAAAATGTTGATAAATCAACTAAAGATTGATTCATATCATCGTAGATATCAAACTATTAGATATATAACATTTAAAGAATAGTATAAAAAAGAACATACTTAATTTTTATCATGTGAATAGTGAAAATAAAAATAACACTATATCATGGAGTATCCAACGTATAATAATATTTAAATTGTTTAACATGAAAAAAAAAAATGGAAAAAAAAACATATCTTTCTTATACCATAATGTGATAAAGATAAAATAATACTACATCGTAAAATATCCAACATATAATAATATTTGAATTGCTTAAATTAATACTTTGAAACTTGACAATCTAATTATTTTATTTGTAAAAATAAACATAAAAATAAAAATAAAAATAAAAAATAAAACATTTTTTTAAAATCAAAATTCATAATAAAAATTGAACATTAAAAATATTTAAATATTTTATAAATTAAATATATCAAACTTTATTTTAAATAACTATTCTCACACAAAACACTCTTTAGTTATTACAAGAATACTTAACTTTGTGGACATAATTAAAACCTTTCATTTCATAATACTTGTTTTTCAGATGTTCATTGCGGAAGGGTGAAGGTAAAAACAACGGGCCAAATACATCTGACAAATTTGTATCATATGTGGCGGTAAACGTCAAAATCGTCATCTACTGCACGACGTGTGATCATGACCTTCTAACAAAGATCACTACTTTTCGAATGTGCCTGCTTACCTACATTTGAAGCTTATGGTGAAGTCGGTAACATATCGTTTCTTGACAGTAATGTTTTCATTTTTTACAATCACAGTTTGAGGTATGCAGTTCGACTATCATTTGGGCCTGTGCGACTTCGTTGAGGGTATATCTAGATCTGATAATCTCTTTCGTGTAATTCATGAGACAGACACTGGATTCGTTGCAGAAATTTTAATTACAAAATGAACGAGGCATTTATATAAATAGAGGGTAAATGTGCCGCTTAAATGCCATATAATCGATAAGATAAGGCCAACGGAATGTCTTTAAGCAGTGATATTGTTGCAGAAATTTTAAGGAGCGGGGTGGCATCACACTTGTGAAAGCAAGATGTTGCTGCTTTGACTTGTGCTCCATCGTAAACTAAGGAACTCCGTGGGAGATGTATGATGTCGGCTCTGATTTGCACTCCTTTGCAAATGAAGAATCTCTGTGGGAAGAATAGTATACCATGTACGTTTTGTATTCCAATAAACACCAATATGTTGATACCCATAATTCATAAAGTGCTCTGACAAATTCATGGTATGATGAAAGAGTAACTAACTTTCCGACAAATCCATGACCTATCTGGGCTTAAAAGAGGAAGTGCAAGTATCTTTTCGACAAATCCATGGTATTATGAAGAGTGAAAGGTGATAAAAAGAAACTTGAGAGAACTTTGGATTTATGAAAAAAACAGTAAGACTTATATAGAATTGACATTGTTTTATTTATAAAAAAAAAATTATATACCCTAATGCCTTTAGGTTAAGACTATAAAACGAGAAAGTAATCAGGAAATAATATTATGTATACCTAATAGTTAGAAAATGTGAAATTATTTCATGAGAATGATTAGGATAAAATTATTCACATCATAATCAACACAACAGTTGAGGTATTCTATATAGAGGACAATAATCAAGGTATAAAGAGGTTGTCAAGGCGTAAGACACAAGATATAAATGGGTTTCAAGTAGAATATCTGAAATGCAAAGAAGTTCTTAAATCATGTATCAAAATCATATTTAATTATGTCATTAAAGAATGTTTTATGGTAGATTGGATGACTAGTGTTGTCATTCTTTTATTAAAGCAAAGATATCACTAACTCGTCAAACTATCAAATTATCATTATTAAACTTTTTCTTGTAAAACTATTTAGGAGCATGGTAGAGTGAAAAATGAGCAAATTGATAGAAAAAGAGGTTAAAAGAACAAAATGATAAGAATGATTCTAAATGAATCACTCCACTATCGACCACTATGTCACTCTTAGGCACTTAATTGAAAAATATGGGATAACCATGAAGAGGAAGTTTTTGGTTGCTTTATTGACACAGAAATTATTTTACATGGTGGCTAAAAGTACATTTTGAAGTAGGATGAAGTAACTTGGAGTTTTAACAGAATGTAAGGTGTAAGTGCATAGGATTTGTGATCAATTTAGAGTCAAAATGAGAATAGGTGAATAAATTTCATAATGATTTGGAAGTGGCATTGATGTTGAAAAAAGTTGTTTGATTTCCATCATATTTTTTGGGTTATAATGTATAGATATGTTATATTTGTAAGTAAAAAAAAGCTAGTGGAGGGGATGTTCATCTAGCTAAGTATGTAGTAAAAATACTCTCATATGCATATGCTCTTATCCTAATTAAAAAAACAACACATAGGTTGAGAGATTAATTGAGGGGTCTAGAGTTTTATATTTCCATAGGTTTGGATGCAAGTAAATAACAACATAACCAAAGTCATTATATTTTCATTATGGAAAAAAAAATTAAATTCATTTTCAAAGAAAGCCCTCAGAAAGTGGTGGATGAATACAAGTATCTTGGTCTAGACTTCTATATTAAGCTTAGTTGGAAGAATTATAGGACAAATAGAATACAAGGGATATTTAACAATTAATTTTCACAAAATAATAGATGTAATAATGTATAATCATGGTAATGGTAAACCAAAAGTACCTTGTTCATACGGCTTGTCATACTAATAGTGCTCTATGTATGTGAAATTTTAAGCAATAATGTCCTGAATTTGAAATGGAGACATATAGAGATGTTCTAAAATCACCTAATAGTAAATAGAAGCCTTAAAATTAAAAAAGTGGTTCCTTATGATATCTTCTTCAATGACGATATCACTTTCTCATTGGAGAAATCAACCATGATTTAGATGATAAGTTACTTAATAAAAAATAATGGAGACCCATCATTTGCCTAAAATGGTAGTATAGGAAGAGTTAAGGAGGAGGAATAACATGTTGAAGAAACATACTAACGAATAGATGATACAATTAGACATTAAGATGCAAGAGTGCCCAAACACAAATCAATAAATAAAGAGTGATGCAGTCCTCATTAGGGGTCTCAATTAAGATATACCTTATCATGTGCAACCTACAATGACAAAGTATAAATTCAAACAAAAATAGTAAAAAATTATTAAACAAAAAAAGACTACACAACATCAAACCACTTTCCAACCATACAAACTTTATATTAAAACACACAAACAATAATACAACATGTAGGCTTAGGCTTACAAGTATCAATCCAACACCATGGTGTGATTCCAAATACTCAATTCCAATAGTCCTCACCAAATATTTGTGCAAATTGATTTGTATTAACCTTTACAAATGTATCTTGGACTACCTCTCTAATATAGGATCGAATGCAATTTTTAATGAAGAGGACATGTTTAAATAGATACATGATCCACCAATTTTTTTGCATTAGTGGTCAATAACTAAATACCAATAATTAAATAAACACAATACCTAATTCTAATACATCATAAGATAACTCATTACATTATAACATTATTGATGCACTATAACACATCACGGGCCCATTCACTAATTCTCAAGATAATCACAAGCCTTATTAAAGAAAATGTATTACTACTTATCATCACAAAGTGTTCAAATGTTCAGTGTTGAGTTTTATGAGGTAAAAAAAAAAAAAGAATCTCAAGAACCAATGTCCATAAATAAGTTTGTTGAAGCTACATATCATGGTAAATTTTAGTGGTCCATATAGAAATTAACTTGGGTTTTTCTTGGAGAATACCTAAGTATGTGTTCCTAAAGTGTTTAAAGTTAATAGATGGTGTTTAGGTTAGGAGGTAAATGGACAAGTGAATAATAATAGGGCGTAAAAGCCAGACGAGCATGTGACTATACAAAAAACCTACATACACTTCCTTCATCCCTTTCATGCAACTAAAACTTGCCATTATGAGTATATTGGTGGATGTTTGTTTACATATAACGGAGAATAATTTTATATTGACTTTTGATGGAGTGGTGAAAAACATTTATATGTATGAAAATTATTTTAAAAACTAAGCAAGTTGACCTAGAAAACTAACTTGCACTTGGATAATTTAGGCGAATCCATGTTATTCACCACCCCTTAAAAAGCAAATGCCAATTTATAAAACCAAAATATTCATGAATTAACAAAGAATACCCAATAAAATTTACCCTACTACATATCTAACTAAAGATAAAACTATAAAAAATACTTACCACATATTATTGTAGATCATTTGTGCTAATAAAAAAAATCATGCAAATAACCTCTCAAGTATATTTACCCCTAAGCCAATATAGAAAGAAATAAAATGTGGAGGGACTCACATAAAAAAAATAGATTCTTTTAAACATATAAAAAACCATCATAAAAAAATGCTTCATATAACAAACCATCATAACATAGAATTTTTTGGTTGATGCAGGAATACACACGAACTTGGATACCCCAACATAAAAAAAGGTATGTGAAAAATAGTCAAGGTAAATATGTGTATAAAGCATATTGGGAATAATAAGTATATCATATAATTTAATCCCAAATTTGATCATGATGACAAATACTAAATAGGAGCAAAAATTAAGTTTAAGGTAAAAAAATTTATGGCTCAATTAAGGTCTAGTTATATCATATTAGGTGTGAAACTGATAGGTCAACAAAGCTTAAAGAAGAGTTGTAAAAGATACCATTCATATTTTATACCATGGGGTGACAAAGACAAAATGAATCTATATCATGGAGTGCCTAACATGTAATAAAATCCAAATATATTATGATGACAACTTAAAAGTGAAAAATTTTACTACTTTTTTGATGAGGAGAGACTAGATAAAAACAACAATTTTTTTTTAATCAAGATTCATAGTAGAAGATCCATCATAAAAAAATAATGGATATTTCTTAAACATAATGAGAATAATATTGTTTTAAGGAGTGGTTATCACACAAAACACTCTTGTTACTATTTTTATCTAATAGATTAAGTCTAGTTGATATTATTACTAGTAATGGTCGATTTTAAAGGTCCCATGAATACATTGAATATCTCTTACTCCCATTTTAATAATTATACCAACCATTTAATACATAATAATTCATATATTATGTTTCCATGCCATTCAAGATCTTGGGTTGTCAAAAAAGTAATATTAACAAAATTATTTAAGCAATGATCCTCATAACACATCTCAATCATTTAAATGTGAATGGTGAAGATACCTTAAAGTCTCATAATGATTTTTTACATATACATTGTTATAAATGTTAAACCTAGCCAATCAAAGTTTCACATATATATTTTTTCCTTCTAGAATTTTGATCTATATAATTTATTATTTGTTCAAGCCCAGGCCACTTTTAGATCCATTTGTTTTCAATTATTTATTTTAACATGTATAATGGGTGAACTCTTTAATATCAATATTACTAAAGGGATAACACACCTACTATTCTTTAAAAAACAAGCTTTCAAACTTAAAAATTATATTTGATTTTCCATTCTAATTTTTATGTTTTAAAAAAAAAAAATCATATGATTCTGTAGTCATTACTTCTATGTCAAACAAGATCAATTAAATTTTGAATATAATAAAAAAATATAAATAATTATTAAAATAATACATATATGTAGGTAAGTGCAATAAATTTTGCGGTTAAAAAATGGACAATTTTTTTTTCTAAAATAAGAATTAAGGGTAAATGCATAAATGGTTTTAAAATAATGTGTACGTGCCGTTTTGACTAGACTTGGTAATTTATTGAACCTATAACATGTACATGCCATTGTTAACATAATTAAAAAAATGTTTAAACATTTCATTTCATTGGTAAATTTTTTCATTACATACAAACATGACTGACACCATCAAACCAATGCTTGTGTTCTAGTAATTTACACTTTTACCTTAACAAACTATATTGAAATCTCATGAAATGTTTGTTTATAAAGATAATCAATAATGTCAATAAAAAGGAGAAGTAAGTACACTGAGGTTATGATAATTAATACCAAATTTAGTATTTATTTTGGGATTCACATTTTTTTTGTCAAAACAATTTATTTTTTTGTTTCTACAACCTATCAAACCCATTCACATGAAAAATGTGGGAATTAAAGAAGAAGAAGAAGAAAATACATTGAATCCTCATAACCCTACTATAACTCTATAATATCTAGTAGGTGGTCAAGAGTATTTGGGTGCACATATAGTATAAAATAAAATATATATTGAAGAGATATTTAAGATAATGAAGGACCCTTGTTTGACCAAAACCTATGATACTTTTTTATAAAATACATTAGATTCATTAGTAGGTGAAGTTGACTTAATAATGGGTTAAATTGGCAGATGGGTAGCATATAAAGAGAGACTTAGGTCCAACTATGCTAAAAATTTCTCACAAGATAGTGTCATAGATTAATAAATAAAAAAATATTAAATTTGTGTAATATTCATTGATACAAAAACCAATACACTACCTCTATTAGTGTGGAAATATTTTCTAATCCACTAGTGCCACCATGATTTGATAAGAGAAATTTTAGGGTTGATGGTGTATGGTCTTTGATTTCCTCATTATAAAAACCATGTGGTTATTTTATATTTTTTGAGAAAACTCTATTACATTTTATCCTCAATTAAATTCATAATTCTTTTGACTACTTAGAGATTCAGGGCCATGGAAAAGACTCTATGTTGGAGAGACCAGGTCCACATTTTAAGCCTAATTAGCTTATGAGATTTTGTATCCAAAATCCATGTCAGCCTGAGAAAATCCTCTCTATAGTGAATGAGGTTGACATTTTGTATGTGATTAAGGTTATTTCTAATACCCTTGTTCTTCATATGAGTAATTTTTCCCAAACTGATGGTGCAGAGGGTGGATATGGGGATGATCTAGCTAGTGTTGATGCCCCACCACACCCTTTAAAATAATGCACTATAGTAGCATGCACTATTTAAGTTATTTCAAGATCATGAGTAGGATAATTTTGAACTTGTTCTTTTATTTTTGGAGACTTAGATGAAAAAATATTCCATCTTAGGTCAAAACAACCCTAATTATAATATAAAAATCATCTCCCATAATTTCAAATTTTCCATTTGGATTAGAATTATAAGCACAAGAATTGAAGTTACACAATCTTATAACATTTGAAATGATTCATCACATGTAAGAGTAAAAAAAAAACTTCTTTCATTTATTTTTTAGTGAAGTGATGGGCTTAGAAACTCTAGAAACATTTTACATAAACTTTCTATAGTAACTAGTCAGACACATAAAGATTCTAACTTTGTTCAAATTATTAGGATCAAGCCATTCTTTTATCACTTTTATCTTTTAAAGATCAACATCCAAATCTTTTTTTAGATGATATTATCCAAATAATGGATCTTGTTTAAATACACTGAGCATTTGGAAAACTTGTTATAGAACTTATGTTGTGTTAGATTTTGTAAGGCTAAAAGTAGGTATTATTCATGCTCAAATTCATCCTTTAAATACAAAAGGATATAAACAATCAAAACTATAAAAAAAATGATTGAAATAATAATTGAACACATTTTTTTATCAGATTCATAAAGGAAGCCTATGCATTTATTAGACTAAAAGGCATAAAAATAAATTTATAACGACCATACATTGCGTAAAAAGTAGTTTGGTGCATATGTTACTCATTGATATGAAATTAATGGTACACTAATCTAAGATTAATCTTATATAAAATTACTATATATTTAAGTTTGTCCAACAAATAATATATTCTTGGGATTGGGTATTTATTTTTAATGGTGGATTTATTCCACCTTCTTTAATCAAGGCAAACTCTAAGGTTCGCATCATTCATTTTGAAAAAGATAATGTGAATTCTTAAGGGTGACACACTAGGACAAATCATACCATCATCTAGAAGTTCTTGGAGCTAAACTTATATTTCTAACAGATCTACCAGATTCATCATATATGGAGCTTTAGATATAGGTGCAAATCTAGGTATAATATTGAAATAAAAATTGAATTCCCTCTTAGGAGGCAAACTAGATAATACTTCAGGGAATACATCATTAAATGTATTCCAGACTAGATAGTCTTATAAGGTGATTAAAACTATTTACATAACTCTTTCATTTAAATAGTATAGAAATTACAACTTTTAATAAAACTACTAATTTTGTGAGCCATCAACTTCAAAACACCTTGGATTACTATCTAGTTTCCAAAGTCATTAGGACATTGTACTTTTTTGCTAAAACCAAAAATATGACCTATATGTTATTGCAGCCAACCCTTTCCTAAGATTAGATTATATGACCCCAAAGGTTATAAAAATATAATAACCTTTTTATTAAATACCCCAAGATCAAGGTCTTATTTGTCCAAACATTTCATTATTAAATTATTTTCCCTCCACCAAGCTCTATCTCCCATCCTTCTTTTAATTTATACAGTTAAGTTTTACATTTCTTGAAAATATAAGGTGAGATAATGTTATTTATAATAGCATTATAAATAAATAAAAATTAACCAAAATCCTTAAATTTTAGCTCTTTTGCCATCAAAGTGTGCTACAGATCAAAATTTCAATTATTAATAACATCATAAACTCAGTCATTCACTGACTAATTATTCCATTAAAATGGATAATTATTAAAGTAATGGTTATCAGTGAATTCCCTCCATTGTACCATATTTTTTGGATGTAAGGGAATAATATTAACCCCCATGTTTGTTCCATGAGACTTATCTTGTAGTTACTTCCTAATGTAGAAAAAATGGTCAAACTTCTAGAGGCCATAACTTTTGATCAGTAGTTTCGTTTGAGTCCATCTGCATGCCAAAATGACCATCTTGAAATGTTTGGTGTAGACGTAAAGCAATTTGTTTATTTATGAACATTTTAAATATTTTTCATTGAACATACGTGACCATCTTAGGGTTTGAAATTTTAGTTTAATATTATTTTCAATATTTTTTCTAATTTTATAAATTATATAGTTTTGTAACCATATTTGAAGTTTAGTTGATACTTGTCGAATAGGTTAATTTTAGTGTTTAGTGTTTTTTAGGAGATTTTTAGAGTTGCAGGTGAAACTTATTAAAAATAATAGTTAGTAAAAATAGTAGGTCAACTTTTATTAATTTTAGAGTTTTAAATTTTTGCATGTCAACACTAATTATGAGTTGTATCTTATTTATGCATGGTTTTTAATTATTTGAAACATTTAATATGAATCGATATAGGTTATTATTTCAAAATATTTTCCTATTGGTATTTTTTGTCTTCATAGTAATTAAGTTTATTAGTTGGTATGTTGTACCCTAAATTTTGACTAAGTGTTTTGTCTTTTTGGTGTAGAATCGACATGACATAAGAGAACCATGACACAAAACTATCATGGTACAAAAAGGCCATGGTGTGGAACCCATAAAGTGAAAAAGGACAAATGCGTAGAATATAAAAGCATAAGAAGACCTAGTAAAAGATGGAACATAAATACATAGATCCCAAAATGATAGGACTCAATACAATAATGAAATACTTGGGGAGCCCAAAGAAAGAGGGACAAGGTTGAGGAATGATTCTCAATGACAATGTAGATTTTAATCATCATAAGTCTCACACTAAGCTATGAAAAGGAGGACATTTGACGATAAATATATATCATTGAAGAAGAATATAGGGGGAACTAAGGCCTGGATCATTAGGATAAAAGAAGTAAAAGACTACCACAACTCTTAGTCTACTAAGAGATCATTGGCAAGTCATCCATTTGTTATTTAATTATGTAACTACTTGTTGAGGGAAAAATAATTATTAATACCCCTTTGTAGAGATATGTAAGGTGACTAATGATGGATAACATGTAATGACTCTTTATAATACAGAGTTATGGATATTACAATCATTTATGGTGTTACGATTCAAATAATTGATAGTTAAACATTAATAGCGGGTTCTCATTAAGTAATATGTGGATTATAATTCACTATGATATTTATAGAATATGATTTGTATTTTTTTTTTTTTAAACTCATTTAACATCATGGCATTTAACTTCATTTTCTTATTTTTTGTGACTAACGAGACAAGGTTCATAGTTGTATATTTATTTTTCTATGTAATCTCCAATTAGATATATGAATAACCTCAAGCTTATGAAAAGTAACTGTGTAACATAAGCCATTGGAATTAGTTTCATGTTGCATGATTCGAGTGAGCATGTAATAACTTAGTCTTGCGTGAAAAGCTAGCATGTAAGCTTGTTGGAAATAGACACTTCAGTGCCTTAAAGAAACATGAAAGAAAAAATAACATAACATTTTGGTTTCATTATCGAGACCCATAGCACTTTCTGCATAGTAATGGAAAATGATTGAACATTTATCCATTAAATGTATTAAACAATGGATTATCAGGGTCAAGGATAATTTTACAGTTACCTATCTTGAACCAATAGTTTTTGCATGTGTATGGGTGAAACAACATCTATACATATTATTAGATAAAAAATTATTTGTCAAAGTCCTTGTTTATTTACATTCTTGTGGCTCTCCACCTAGGTTCAAAGTTGATCACAAAATTTTGGAAGGAGGCAAGCTTGGATGATAGAATGTCAAAGGGATTTGGCACAACTAGGAACATCATGGACATGGGATATTAATATATAGTGGTGAGGAGTGTCAAATAGCTACATATTGGAATATGTTGTAGCCACTTACTCTTGTCTTGATGAATCTAAGTTCCAGTTTCTCTATGAACCAAGTGGTTAGCATATTATACACTTTCCACTAGAAGTAAAGAGGTTATTTATTGATTCTTGACTAAAAACTCTACTTATGGAGGGTTAAATCCATTATTGCATGAGCCTCATAGTTATAATGGGAATGCAAAGGTGTTTGTAAAGAATTTTTAGATTGAAATGGTAGCCAATCATCATGCATTGAAAAATCATAAATATGATGAAAATTGGCAAAGGATCATAGGTGGAGGTGGCATAGGAGGGGAATGAGAGAACTCATGAAGTGTTCTTTGGATATGCAAGGAAAAAGAAAGGAACAAGGAGGACTCAATTAGTTTTAACCTTTCCCAATGCCAATTTTATCATATGGAAGAGAAACTAGCCAGACAGAGGAGAATGAAGAACCATGTTTGAACCAACCAAGTTCCCCAACCATAGTGCACATTCATGATTTTGATGTAGATGAATTAATTATACATAATTGGGATACAGATAGTGTAGATTCATAAACTGATCCTATATAATAAATTATAGCTGAACCAATTTTATCTCATAGTGAATTAACACTTTCTTTTCCTCTTTAGGGGAATTTCATAGCCCAACATGGTATGCCTGGTCGACCTAGAATTCATAATGGGTAGAGTACTGGTCCAAGTACTCTTAAACAACTTTTTATCCCACCCAAAATCATAGGAGTTGCAATTATAGGCACTAGAGGTGGACTGGGAGGTGACACAGGAGGAAGTGGTGGACCTTCCCCTAAGGGAATAGGACTTGGGGGTTCTCAATAGCCACTAGCATAAGCACCATAGCTACCAATGGTATACTATAAAATGGTTCCTCATTTACCTAAATATTGTGGCATTAATAATGTTTTGGAGCATGTTCATAAGTGTGAATTAATTTGGATGACACATGGCATAACTTCTTCTGAATGAAAGGCCAGACAATTTGCAACTACACTTCTAGAAAGAACACACAAGTGGTATAGGAAATTCAACCCTCAATAAGAATTAATTAAATATGATCAGCTCAAGATGACATTTCTTTAGGAGTTTGGTATTGTTGAACTTGAGAAACAAAGTATTATCACAAGAAATATCTAAAGCAAGAGCTCACTAAAAGTGTATACAAGTATGATGCATGGTTCAAAACATTCTTATCAAAGTTTTCATTCAAAATTAATGATTATTATCATGCTCAATGATTTTTTGGAGGTTTGTTTCTTTTATTTAGATGAATTTTGTCTCAAAGGACCTTTAATATTCCATGAAAGGCCCTAGAGGCTGCCCTTCATGCTGAAGATGTTAGTATCATTGACAATGGAATTATTCATTTTATGGAAGATCAAATAGATTCAATGGCATCAAGATTATTAAATATGACTATAAATAATGCATATGACACTCATAATGGTCTATGGTATACCAATTATGAGTCTAAAGGTCATAGTAGAAGCAACTGACCATGCAAAAATAGCTATGTTGTACTAAAGTAGTTGTGTGAAATTTACCATGAAGAGCATCATGTATGTTCTTGTCCTATCTTATAGTGGGCTACATATTTTAAAGTGTTTGATAATTTAAGATATGTTATTCCTATACCCATGACATAGATTATTGCTAGCTAATTTATGATATAGATGAGGTACATGTGCACAGTACACACCAAATATCTATCTCAAATAATCAAGATAATGGTGGATGTCATGGATGAGGCTGAGGCTAAAGATGAGGATGAGGATGAGGATGAGGATGAGGATGAGGATGAGGATGTGGATGAGGAAGTGGTCATTTTTCACCAATAAAATGTTATAAGTGTGGATATATAGATCATTATCAATGAGATTGTCTACTCTACCCAACATGTGCTTTTGTAAAAAGGAGTATCAATTGGAAGAATGTCCTAACTTATACACAACCATCACTAAGGAAAAAATTAAAAAAGATGTCAATATGATTTGCATTAATAAACCTCACTGGTGAATATGTTCTAGCACCCTAACAAACCAATAGGTTAATATCACTACAGATAGTGGTGGAAAGTCTTAGTCTACATCGATTCTCCCTATTAATATGATACAACATGAAGAGCCATGTGTAAAGAACTATCATGATGCCCAATAATAAAAAGATGTGCTCCAAGATATTATGATATTGTTATAGGAACTACAAGGGGCAATTTATTTTCTTAAATACTAAGAAGCAACCTAATGTGCTAATCTAAAAAAAGACATAGAACCTTAACACATGGCATGGAATGATTTTCAAGAGCTTTGTAAGCTTATGTTGGATGAAGACATTGCCCCACAATTGAGTAAATGGCTTAAAAAATTAGGTACTAATAACAACTAATGATCAACCTCAATTTCTTTGGTGAATTTAATATCATTGATTGAATCATGCTTGAAAACAATATATTCATGTTCCTCATATCCCTAAAGAGGACAAGGGAATACTAGTGAATGCTACCATCGATGGTTGGGTGATTTGGGATATTTTGGTCGACACTAAAACTAAGGTTAACTTCCTTACAAAATATGCATGGAACAAAACAAATATCCTAGGATTGTAACCATCAACTCACATGTTATTTATGGTTAATAAAACTTATTCTCTACCAATTGGCATTCTTGAAAACGTAATACTTGATATCCTTGGGGTACCTTTCAAAGCTGAATTTGAAATTCTATAGTTAGCTAAAGCTTATGATTGTCTATCACTATTGGGTTGACCTTGGTGATATGCAAATATTACTAAATTAATCTTCAAAAAGTGTTACATCAATTTTAAAAATGTTGATCAACACATTTTTATCCCATTAGATCAATGACATGGGCCCCCATACATAGAACCTTTTAGTGTGGATGAAGATAATAATCACATATAATGTCATAGCTAGATATGATGAGCATAATGATCCTATTCTTGATGGTATCCTATGATAGATGGATACTTAGTCCCCTTTTAATACTACAAGTAATGTTGTGATTTTTGGGTGCATGGTGACTATGATCTCACTGAAAGAGTGTGTGGTCCCATTGGAACTTGTGAGAACATTTTGTTCTAGTATCATAAATTCCATAGATTTTTTCACCTTATTACCAGACAAATCATGAGATTACCAATTATGGGTGAACCATTAAAAATAATTGATGAATCTCCTTAGTTTCATGATAAAATGGAAGTTCGTGTCTTCATCCAACAACATGAAGACTTGTATAAATATGATTCTAATTATATGCATTCATTGGTTCACCTTTTTGATGGCATAAATTTGAGGTGGAGTCGAACCCATAACAAGTGACTTCTTCATTGGGATTATGTATGATCTAATTTGCATGATTGGTTTCATCATGATAAGAAAGTCTAAGGTGCAATAAGCTATAACAGAGTATGAACACTAGAAACACACACAGAAGCTTATGAATCCATGTGGAGGGATGACAAATATTTTTTATAGAGTACCTATGGGTACATTATTTTTATGGCACCTTACGTACTTGGGCTATAGCATGGTATGTTCATGAAGAACTACATATGGGTACCCATTTTTGGCACCTATTGAAAGAGAGAATGATCTCAACATTATCTTACTCTAAGAATGGATTTATGCTTCACTCTCCAAGACATGCATGAATCAATTATTGATGACCCTAGTCCTATTGAATATCAAATGTGACATATACATGATGTCCCAGAAGATGGTTTAGTCCTCTATAATGATCCATCTAAGTAGCTCATCATTGAGCCATAACCAATCCTTGATCAGGAACAGCATGAAAAGTTAGCCTAGGGAAGTAAAACTAATGTTTCATGTTGATTAAGGTGAAGGGTCCAACCCACCTAACCCATTATAAAATAATTTATAAATCCCTACAGAATATGGTGCCTAAATTATTCATGATACTTATCCTGATGTAAGCCACCCGTATTCAGAACCTCTACAAACTATCTAATGCAACATTAGCACAAAGGAAGAGCAAAAGATAGCTACTTTGGGTAACCAATAGACTAATAAAGAGGTTTCAAATATATTTGAGATATTAAAATACTACCAAGATGTATTTTCAAAAATTTATAGTAAGAAAAAAGGCGTTAAACCATCACTATCCAAATATATATCAAATTAGTTGATGGTGCTCGACCAGTTAAGAAATGGACATATAGGATGAATACAAATTTATGTGCATGAGTGAAGGAGGAAATTTATAGTATGTTGTGCACTAGAGTAATAAACCTAATTTATAAGTCCAAGTGGGTCAACCCCATGGTCATAAGTATAAAAAATAATGGGCATATTAGGATTTGCATTGACTACCACATACTAAATGCATATTGCATTAATGATCCCTTCCCAATACCATTCATATAATAAATCCCTAAAGGTGTTGATGGGTATGAAATTGACACTTTCATAAATGGATTCTTTGGGTACCATTAGGTCCAAATCGTTGAGAAGGATCGACATAAAACTACATTTGCTATTGAATGGGGCTTCTTCACTTATACCATCATTCTATTTGGGTTGAAGAACACACCTACTATATTTTTTTGTATAGTTGTTGAACCCTTTAAAGACTTCATCTATAAATTTATTCAAGTTTACTTAGATGAATGGATATTCTATGTTTTGTTAGAGGACCAATGTTATAATCTATAATTCATGATTGAATGTTTTCAAATACTTCAAATATCATTAAATTTAAATACATGTCTTTTTACTACACCATTTAGTGTTCTTCTTGGACATATTATCTACAAGGATGGACTTTTGGTAGAGACTACTAAGGTAGCTATCATTCTAAACCTACTAGTGCCAATGATTAAAAATGAAATTTGCACCTTTATAAGACATATAGGGTATTATTAAAAATTCATCTGAGGTTGTGCAAAGATTGCCTCACCTTTGGAGGAACTCTTGAAACAAAACAAACACTTTATTTGGAACCACTCTTGCGAAGAATCCTTTGAACCCTTAATAGATAAACTTGCCACTACCTTGATTCTCTAGTTCTATTATTAGATAAAACCATTACATCTCTATGTTAATACTTTTATAATGGCCATCAGTATAGTCCTTGCACAACCTGGTGAAGGTCACCTTCACCATCTCATTTATTTTTCTATTATAAAACTTATCCAACTGAGAATAATTACACAACCATAGAACGTGAAGCAGTTTCGATGGTTTATGCTCTATATAAGTTTGAAAAATACCTATTGAAAAATCCTTTTTAATTATATACATCCCATGAAGCTTTAAAATATCTAGTAAATAAATGTGTGTTACATGGCTGCATCTTTGGCTGGATTATATTCTTTCAAGTATTTTAATTCTCTATCATGGTCAAACTAGTAAAAACTAATTACAGTTTTAACCATCTCTCCCAAATTGATCTTTTAGAACCACTGCATGCCATTAAGGATGACCTACCTAATATACAATTTTTTTGAATTTATTGTATTCCTAAGGACTTAGAATACATTGTATCTTTCTTAACTACTGGTGTAGTTCTGGATTATCTGAATCCATAGGCTAAGAAATAACTAGTTGTCTATGATAGACCATTTCAAATCATTGGAGGGGACCTATACAATATTGTATGAGATTAAATCCTTGGGTGTTGTGTCATGAAACATGATCACTCTAAATTACTTTGAGAGGATAATTAAGGCATTATTGGTGGACACAACACTGGTGAGGCCACTCCATGTAAAGTACTGCTAGTCAGACTATGGTGGCCTACCCTCTTTCAATATGCCAAACTCCATGTTAAAAAGTGTGATGTTTTATAATGTGTATGGAAACCAAATTTATTGGATTCCATGCCATTACATCCTATTCTATCTCAAGAACCATTCAAAAAATGGGCCATTAATTTTGTTTGCCCCATCAACACAGTTAGAAGATGTATAGGTTCTCACTATATAATTATATTAATTGATTATCTCACATTCTTGGCTAAGGCTATGCCAACAAGGGATTTTAATATAGTTACCATTAAGCACTTCATATGAGAACATATCATAACTTATTTTGAATGTGCATAAAGTTTTACTAGTGATCACAGTACACATTTTCTCAATGAAACTATCTGCATCCTACATGTTGAGTTCATGATTTACCACCACAAAACAATACCATATCATCCCCAAGACAATGACACTACTAAGGCATTCAATAAAATATTAGGCATAAAAATTTAAAAAAATTGTAATATTGGCCACCTTGACTGGGATGATCAGGTGTCTATAGTACTTTGGGCTTTCATCACAACTTATAATCACCTTAATAAGAGTACACCCTTCAATCTAGTGTTTTCTATAAAAGTGGTTCTTCTAATTGAATTCTTGGTACCATCTCTTCATATTGTGAACATTAGAAATTAGATGAGGATTCATCATTATAAGCACATTTAGATTTTTTTTTGTAGTTGGATGAAACGTATTTCCTTGCTCATTAGAGTCAAGACATGTGTAAATGAAAAAAAAATACATGGTATGATTGACACATTAAGCAAAATAAATTTACTCTTGGAATGAAAGTATTTCTCTAAGACTCCAAGTTTGTGTGCCATTCTTGGAAACTTCAGGTTCATTAGGATGGTTCTTTATTTGTTCACAACATTGGTTTATTGGTTCTTATCATTTACAAATATTGGGTGGCCAATTTATTCATGGACACTATAATGGTAGATGACTAAGGATGTATATCTATGATTAAAGAATATTTTCTTATGTAACAAAAATTCTTATACCATTAATGTTTGATTTATTATTTTCAATAAAATCATTGCCTTTGTTATTCATAACCTTTCTTTTAATTTACACTCTTAAATTTTGTACTTGTAATTTTGTGGAGGACCACAATGTGCATTTATTGTGGTATAAGAGGTTTTACATGTATTTATGTTGTGTACTATAAGGATGCATGCGCAAGTTGAAAACTCCTAGGATAAGAGATTCTCATCAATAAGATGAATATTCAAAGGGTTGAATAGTTGTTTTCCACTCTGAAGAAGGATAAAGCATGCCATTAATATAAAAGGAGTAGTGGTTGAAATAAGTGTGCCAACATGGTGTTAAAATGATATCATTAAATACATTTATTATGAGAAGTGATGTTTGAAGAAAAATCGTTGTTACAAATGCACTAATTGTAAGAAGTGATGGTCGAAGATAAGGAGGGTAGTAAATGCAAGTTACCCCCTTGAGCCTATAAAAATGATTTAAGGGATCATTTTAAACTTTACCTTTGCTTTCATTTGAGTTTTTTTACAGATCCAAAGAACCAACTAAGTCTAGGTGATTCCATAACACGTGTCAATTCAGAGCATCAAATTCCCATTCCTAGCTATTGAAAAAGAACTTGAATGAGTAATTAAGTAGAAACTAACTTTAAATAACAAAAAATAAAGCTGGTAGTTACAAGTTTCATAAGTAGGCATCCACCATTAAAGGGCATCCAATCAGGAAAAGTTGATTCACTTACATCGCAAATAAATATTCCTTTTGAAACATTGGATGGTCTCACCCAAAATTTTAGGATCCATGGAGGGTAATGCAACCTATGAATAATGACTTAATAAGTGATCTATTACCAATCATTCTAGAATAGGAAGTACCATGTGTTGGAGGGGGAAAAAGTATTGATCATAGAAAAAACATCAAAGGAAAATGGGCAATGTGTGGAAGGTGAAGAATATAAAATGACATGCTAGACAAAGGGGTCACAAATATTTCCACCCTCACTTTTGTTGATAGAATATATGTATTACCCAAAAATGGTGTTATGCATAAAAAATTGGGTGATAAAAGTACCTTACTATACCATCTTTGATTACAACCACTACCAACTAGGAAATGAGGTCGAATTGAAGAATGACTACCGAGTTGAGTTCCAAAACACCAAGAATAAATTCTAAAAATATTTAATGCCAAGGATTTTGTAGGACTATTCTAGTTATTTAACCTTTTATATTTTTGAAAACTAGTAGAGGTAGTAAAATTTCTATTCTCGCACATCCATGAGGACTATATCTATTTTTTGGGTGATTCACAAAGATTAGACTTGAAAGATTAAGCAAGGTGTTAGGATTATAATTCTACACCATGGATGTAGAATTTTATTTGTATGACTAAGAGTATATAAAAAAAAATAACCATGGCACTTGATCAGAAGTAGGGTCATGCCTTGCTCATCAAGAACTTGCAAGACCCTACCCTTGAAATAATAATGTGCATAGTCATGACCAAGATCAATGACACAAATTGGTGGAAAGAGGTGGAAATGGATCACCTATACATCACCCATCAGGTAACCAAGGGATTAAAATATAATTAGGCAATGTATTTTACCAATAAAATCATATCAGATGTTGAGAGGACCTATCGAATATCAAGTCATAAGTTTCCATGGGGGTATTTTTATTATTAATGGTGTTTGATGATATTAGGGTACCATATTACACCTTTGTCTAGTTAAAGGGGTGTGCCCACCATAAAACAACTCCCCCATAGAGTGTTATAAGGCATTCACATATCCTAGTTATATCACCTCGATGTTTAAAATCAAAATGAAGTCATGGTATAATGAAATGAAGGAGACCTTTGGGAATGAATGGCACATTACTAAGGACTATCCTATCTAGGTGGGTAAACAATCCCAAGTTAAATTAAAATAACACTTCTCTTTGGATCATATCAAAATGGCCCCATATGGAGAGCTCTCAACTTAGTCAAAGTTGCCATATGCCTTTACAATGTGGTACTTCATCGATTCAATGAATCACATTTTTTATGCACAGGTCTTCAATCTAGAAGTGGATTGAATTGATTTGGAGATTTAGACTCTCTAAAATATGTATGTTTATCCTAGTAAGAAGGCCTATAGGGAAAATCATGAGACTAATAAAACTGACATCAAGGTTAAGTAGACCATGGTGAGAGAAACTATTCACAATTTATTTTATATGATGCAACCAAAAAATAAATATTCAAGAGGCATGGATCATGTAAGATAAAAGATTCCACCTATACCACCTATTTATAAAAAAGTGGGTTGGGCATGATGCCAACACAATTTCATGACCAAAACCATCAAAATGGTAAATGATTGCCCATGTGTGGCCACTAAGGGTTTCTGCACCAAGGGCTTCACCATCAAAGGATTCTCAATGAAATACACTAGAGATACAACTTGAGGGGTTAGCACCATTACACCCCACCAAACCATCAAATGAATAACCTATAGGAAATAATAAATGGTAGAATTTGACATAGAAAAGACACCCTCCCTGATGCAAGAGGAGGAGACCACCCTTGGTGAGGTATAATTGAACATGAAAGATCTATTTAGAAAATAGGGGGATGTTTTTGATACCTAATATATGAGTAGCATGGACATAACTAGCACGTCTTTAGCCCAAGATGTGGAGGTCAAAATCCTTGAGCAATATCCCAACAAGGGAAAAGAGTTAGCTGACTCTAAATCTTAACCACATTTCATTGATCCATCTACAAAATTACACACCAATACCAAACAAGCATTATAAATAGGATAATTAATTTATGCTCCCATTTCTATCCTAAGGATACAATCGTCGATGTTAGGTGATAAGTGTCCTTTCTTTTGGTCATATATAATGACTGATTCCATCTTGAAATTCCTTTAGATATTATAATTATAGATTATCAAGCATTAACATTGCCCACTCCAATTTGTTTTGATCCCCATAATATCTCTCCCATATAGTTTAACATCACATTTCCAAAAATGGCCTTTGAAATCATGCGATAGAATATACTTTCAAATTATGATGCACACAAAGCCAAAAAGAAGCATGGCTAGGTGGTTACATTGTACAGTAAGGAATTTGATGCTCATAAAGTGCTTGAAGTGGAAGTACACACACTAAATAAATAAATAAAGGAAGCTATAATGGCCAAAGTAAAAATGTTAAAGTTATGTAAAACTATCTTGGGCCAAGAACTGACATTAGGAGAAGGGGTCTCTTTGGAGGGAAAAGATGTTAATAAATTGGAAAAAATGATAAATCTTCTTTTAAAGTAGTGTAATTAATAACTCATTCCATAAAATGAATCATTATAGGTGGCTGATCAGTTTGTAAAAGGCGTGGAAGTCTATAGATGTGCCCTTAAAAGAGTTGGGGAAATGATCCCCATCTTGGATAGGATTTTTGAAAAATTGGTGTGGTCTACTAAAATTTTAGAGGCTCATCTTAGTGTAGAAAAGACTCGACAGCAATAATTAGAAGAGGTTACCTTTTTTATAAAATACAACACCAAATGCACAAAGGCATTTAAAGATGTCAAGACTATGGAGGAAATAATAAACACGCATCAGTATCAACTAAATTCTAATTTTATCTCTCTGAGGATAGTTGTAGTTTAAGTCACTATGATTGAAGGGGTCTAGAAGGAATCTAATACATCCTTTGACCAATTGGTTAATAAGGAAAGTGAGTGTCCTAAGCAACCCAAGGAGATGACAAATTTGAAGATGATGATTGAGGAAATAAAATCTGGACTACTCGACACTTTGTCATATTGGGATAGTGTTAGGAAGTAGATTAAATAAATTGGGCCTAAATTTTTGGTGACTACCTAGACTAAAAATTAGTCCTATGAAGATTAATAACATAGTTTGGGGTGATTTTGGACCCCAAATTTTGATAAAATGTTTTGGATATTTAGCACAGAACCAACACAGTGCACGAAAACCATGTCACGAAACTAGCATGCCATCGAAAGACTATGGCATAGAACCAACACAGTGCAAGAGGATAGAGGTATGAAAGATAAAAACATGAGAAGATGTAAGAATAGACATAACATAACCATGAAGAGCGTGAGAGAATAGGACTCAGTAAAACAACAAAAGACTTGGGGAGCATGAGGGAAGCAAGAGGTGGTTGAAGAGTGATTCTCAATGACAATCTAGACTTTAATCATCACATGTTTTGCATCAGCCTAAAAAAAGGAGGACATTTGGAAATAAATCTCTAAAATTGAAAAATAATATAGGGGGTGTAAAGGATCAATTCTTTAGGAGAAAATTAGTAAAATACTACCACAAATCTTAGTCTATTAAGAGATCATTGGCTAGTCACCCATTTATCATTTAATTATGTAACTAATTGGTTAGGGAAAAACAAGTATAAATACCCCTTTGTAGAGATATGTAAGGTGACTAATGATGGATGACATGTAATAACTCTTTATACTATAGATTTACTAAGATTACAATCAGTTTTGGTGTTATGCTCTAGATAATTGATAGTTAAACAATAACAATGGGTTTGTGTTTTAGTGAATTTTAGCTTATATTTTGAGAAAGATAGAAAAAGAAACTAAATATGAGTATGGTTTGAAAAACTATTAGATTGTATATGCATTGAGTCAGATGATAGTGAATAACTCCACTTTGGCTTGGGAGGATAACATGCAAATAAGATAGTACTAAAGCAAATGGTTGGTTAGATAGATCACTGGGTGGATTGTCAAGCACTAGCTAGATCTCAAAAGCATGAGATTCCTCAGGTGATGTCAATCCACATGTTTTAAGCAATTAAATTTGTAAAATAGAAGATAAATTACTTGAATCAATAATCAAAAGCTACTAAAATTGAACACAAGAAAATTGATTAAAAATAGGCTAGAAATGACTAATATAGTAATAAGCAAGTCAATACTAATGCTAAAAAAATCAAGTGTGCTTCAAAAAATAGGTTGGTGATATGGGAACAGGCAAACACACAAAAAATAAGATCTAGTTGGGGGTAAGAGGGTGAAAATGACTTGCTATTATTTTCTACCATAGTGACCATTGGTGGTTGGGATGAACCTCAGTGGTTAAGGTGACCATCAGCGATTAGACAAACCATTGGTGGTTGAGACAATCATTAATGGTTACTATGTGTAAGCTTAGATTGATAAATATACTGATTGATGAGATCACAAAGTTGGATTCTAGGAGATGGGTTGGTGTTAGGTTAATTACAAAATGAAAATAATGTAAATGAATATTAGAAAATAAGTATTTATCTTATCAAAGGTTGATCAAATAAATGGTTGAGGTGGTTGGCTCGTTGGCTCGTTGATAGAGTCTAACATGATTTTAGCAAAGTAATGGTACTTGGCTATTGTCTTAGGGGAGGTGTCATGTTAGCTCTCTAATGTGATGGCTAGATCATTGGATTATTGTAAGAACATCTGCAAAAGAAATATCTAGATGCAAAATCTCTTGAAATTTGTCAATCCTTTTCACCTCCTACTCCTCTCTTCTTATATGTATAGGGAAGAGGTGGAAGTGAAGGTGGGTACCATGATTCTAATTTGAACTCATGCATGTAATA
This sequence comes from Torreya grandis, assembly GCA_037957365.1. NCBI lineage: Eukaryota > Viridiplantae > Streptophyta > Pinopsida > Cupressales > Taxaceae > Torreya > Torreya grandis. The sequence continues at coordinate 44,606 of JARHVA010011054.1, forward strand.
GCTCACATGTAGATTTAGATAAGTTAATTTTATAAAATCAAAGTAGTTGTTCACATGTTATTTCTTGGGATGGTAGACCCTAAACATCGGTGGTCAAGGTGATCGTCGACAGTGATCCTAACCATAGGTGGTTGAGGGCCAAGGTAAAAAGGTAGTTAAAGAGTGGGTTTAGTAAGCTGGTCAAAATGACCATGGTTATGTTTGGTTAGGGGTGAAAAGGTCAAATTGGTTTGAAGGGGTTCCTAAGGTTGTCTAGGGGTGTTTTGACATTTGAAATTATGGTGTGCATATTTCCAGTGTCTATATTTTCCCCCTTTTATTATGCAATTTTTATCAACAAGCTATAAAATAAAACAAATTGCAGGTCAAAGTTTAGGTTGCCTTTTTGTATGGGAAAAGGTGTTCCCCCTCAAACTGTGAGTTGATAAGGTAAAACAAAATTGGGTATAGGTTTGATGAGTAGGTGTGTTGATGGTAAAATGGTTGGATGATAGGTTAGGCACTGAAGTGTAAATGTGGGCACAAAGTGTGATAAAAAGTGTGATAGCCAAGATGGTGCATTGACTAGGATATCATAATTGGTATAAATAAAGGTCAATCCTTAGAAAGATAAGTGACAAGTTGACCGCGTGATCACAATTAGGCATGGTGATTAGGAGCACTCATAAACATAAAGTTCCTAGGCAATGTTTGTGTGTTGGTTGTTATCCAAGGCAAGAAGTGCTCCCATTGAAAATAGAAATGAGTCAAGTATCATGGGTATCTGAGGTAGGAAGTTCTCTTGAGAAGACATAAGTGGGTATGGTATGCATGAGGTAGTGCAAGTTAAAAAAATGGTCAACATGGAAATGTTTTCACTGTAGTCAAAGGACCAATAAAAATTCATCACAAAACACACATTAGATGGACCAAAATAGACCAATGGCAAGATAACAAGGTGCTCAGGGTGGGAAGAGAAGATAGTCTCCATGGGTGGGTGTTTTGAGTTAGGTCTAGTCTAAAAGGGTTACTCAAAGTAAGAGCAAAAGGTGGAGAAACTTGACTGTCAATGGTCAGGGTCCTCAAGGATGACCATCAGTGGTCACCCTAACCATCGATGGTCAGGATGAAAACCCAAAAAGTTCATGGATCAAAAAGTTAAAATTTATTCATTTCACTCTTTTTTTATTATTTGTTGAGCTCTAGCTTTTGCCATATAAGGCAAAGGATATTGCTGATGAGGATTATTGGTGATTAAACTAAAGAAATCAAGTGATTGAGCTTGAATGAGCCAAGATACAACATGGATATGAATGAGGATGGGAAAAGGGCCCGTGGATTCCTCCTCGATGATAGTTGAGGAATGATGTATGGGATTATATTTAAATTGGTAGATTATTTTTTCAATTTTACAATTACATTTGGTATTGAGATTTTTTGATCACATGTTCAATTAGGTTGGGTTTTGGGGTTGTTTTTACCTAAGGAGGGTTTTGTGTGATTTAGGTGATTTTAATAGGTAATTATTGAAACTAGAAGGTGGGGTAGGTCAACTAGGGTGGGTTTAGGTTTTAGGTAAGAAATTTGGAGGGATGGGAGGGGTTTTACAAGGTGTTAGGCTAGGGATAAGGTTTGGTTGTTCCATTTTTGGGACACCCACAGTGAACATCGATGGTTAGGTCTGACCACTGATGGTCGAGATCCATAAATAAATGGATGTCTAACCATCGATAATCACCTAGGTTAGAAACTAGTTTTATATTTTGTTTAAAGTGTTTAAGGTATTTTAGTTATTATTTGGTGGGTATAGGTTGACCTTGTAGGTTAGAGGGTAGATTTGGTAGGTAGGCAAAAATTCTATAGGTTATAAATAAGGTAGATGGGTAATGTAGGTATTGGTTAAATGGGTAAAATGGGTAGAGAAATAGGTCACTATGTGAAGCTTAAGGATAACTAAGATAGCTGAAGAGGTTAACTATGTAGTCAAAATAGTATAGGTAACTAAGTGTATGTTATGATATCAAACATTATAGGCTTGGGAGTAGATATAGATACATGATTAGGTGCTACACATCTTTGAAGAGATTCACTAGGGGATGACCCTAGCTGACTGGGTACACATAGATGATGTTGGTTTGGGGAGCAATGAAAAACTACTAGCACATGTTGTGCAATGTGTCCATGATTATGGACCTCATTGAGAGATGGGATCATGTGATAAACATGTTCCTTCTACTAACTAGTGAGATGATTATCTTTCTAGATACATGCATAAGATTGCGTGGTTGCCCTTATAGGGTGATCCAATTTACCACATAGAGCATGAGGAACATGATGAGTTGTTAGAGGTGATGTATAGAGATGATCAGGATCGTGTCAGATGGAATGTTAGGGGTTTTGGATAATCTGCAATTTATTAAAGGATGAGGGGTGAGAGGAAACTTATGGCTATGATGATGATGTCCATTTCATGATTTTCCCTTCTTGACTCAAGTAGTGGGAGGTTTCCATAATTGCTATTGGGGGGTGTTGGATGAGATGTTGCTGGGGTAGATAATAATTGGATGGGTACCAGTATTACTTGGGAAAATATACAAGGATTTATTATCTTGTAAGGCCCTCAGGAGTTATGACATCAGTGTCAGTTTGGTTCTACACTATTGGGCCTATGAGCACATCTAGGTGCTAAGGTCAGTGGGTTTGTCATGGGTAGGATATGTCTAGATAGAGTTCCTGATAAATTTTATGTAGTAGAGAGGTGATTTTGCCTCTTCACGTGTAGGAGGATGAGACCATGATGTTGATTGGATCAAGGGTGATTTAGGGTATAGGAGACAAACATTTTCCTTGCAAATTTATAGGTGGATTCTTAGCCAAAGGGATGGAGAGGTACAACTCATCCCATTTGACATGGCATGGAGGTATTTTAGCCTAGTGCAAGGTATTACAAGTGCATTCTCTAGATACAGGTGTGAGGATGTAGAGATCCTACCACTAGAGCTACATCCAGTGAGGATATTGCTTGACTATGAGGAGTTACCAACCAGGCCATAGATAGATGAAGTGAGTTTTCTTGATGGGTACCCTATATAGTATCAAGCTCTATATGTAGAAATGGATTTTGGTAGAGATGATGGTGGAAAGAGGCATATAGATGTGGACCCAACTAAGAAAGGAGGCTACAGGGCATAGGTACAAGGGGATACCATGGATGGAGAGGTAAGAGTGGCATTAGTTGCTACACAAGTATTGGTTGCAACACTACAAGGTTAGGTGGCTACCTTACAGGGTCAGGTTGTTACTCTTACAAGTGATAGAGGCTAGGATAGAGCTTCACTAGCCTTGGTTATATAGGAGAGAGATTAATTAATGTCAAGAGGAGGAAGAGTAGTGACACCTATAGAACCACTAGGTACCATCCCCATTGCATGATATCTATCCACTATAGAGGAGTTATGGTACTATGAGGCTATAGTCTTGTGGTAATGTCTTGATGAGCCCTAATCGATTGAGTACAAAGTGAGTTTGGTAGGCGGTACTAGTTTGGTGACACCAAGTCAGTGGGATCCATATGTATGTGGATATATAGGTATGGTAGGAGGATAGGTAGGCTCTTTATGGGGATGGGTAATAAGACCTAGTGGTGCTCTAGGAGATAGTGGTACCACAGGGGCATAGTTAGGACATGGTTTTAGGACATACCATATATTACTCTATATCATTTTTATTTTGGCCTCTGAGCCAATGCGGTGAGATGTACATTTTGAGAGAGAGAGAGAGAGAGAGAGAGAGAGAGAGAGAGAGAGAGAGAGAGAGAGAGAGAGAGAGAGAGAGAGAGAGAGAGAGAGAGAGAGAGAGAGAGAGAGAGAGAGAGAGAGAGAGAGAGAGAGATGTATTTTTTTTGTATACATACTGATGTTATTAACTCATGATTTATATAAATGATCCTTGTGTAATGATTATTGCTATATGGTTTGCTTTGATGTTTATGGGATGATGTGATGTTCATATTGATTATGCTCAAGTTATATTGATTATGCTTATGCTATGGATATTAGATATAGATTGAGACCCACCTAACTAGGCATGAGATGGATTTTATCTTAATTTATTCATCGTTATGCTTTATGACATGCTAAATTTTAATTAGTCTATGTGTCATTATTTATATTTAGACATGTGGTGAAAATGGTTGCTTGATTTATTGTTCATAGATGCTTGAATTTGACATGTTGATGGGTATGCTAATGATGTATATTTTTGCTTATGATATATGTTGATGCACGGTGTTGATGAATATGGTTTTGGTTGCTTAAGGTGAAACACATAAAGTGAGTTTTAATAACAACATCGAATGAGAAAAAGAAGAATATGATCAAGAGATAAACGTCTTAGTGAAAATATTTACTAGTCATGATAGGATAGAAAGAGTCCATGATGCTTCTTCTTTGCCAGGGACTAAAACTAAAATTAATTTGGATTGGCTTCAGGAACATAATCCATTTTAATGCTTTGCATTAGCATTCACTAGTTGGTTAAAAAGGTGTCTTGATCACATAATGTCAAGTAAACTCAAAAATCCCTTGATTATAGTGTATAAAGGGGAGATGGGTGAAAATGGAACATTCTTGTGAGACTGGCATGCCTCTTTTGGAGGTTACCAAAGAGTTAGTATAAATAGGTCTATGTCATATAAAGTGTAATTTGATCGATGCAGGAAGTCCACTTATGAAATCTAATTACAGATTTCAAAATTATTTTAGTTATGAGAGTCAATTTCAGCTTTCAAAATTATTGTGTCTTTGTTTTTGCTTGATAATGGGTCTTTTGATTATTATGTAGGAGGGTTGGATAAGCTGATCTATACATGAATATTCCAAGAAATTACTTGTTTTGATGAATTATTTACTCAGTCATCCTTCAAGGGAGTGGTCTAAGTTGGTATGCTTTATATAATTCTTTTTATATCTTTCCTTCAAGGGAGTAGTCCACCTTACATTGAGCAATTTCAAATATGTTTTCAATATCTATCCTTCAAGGTAGTGGTCTGTAAATTCTTAGGAATGACCCATGATTATTATAGGTTTGGATTTTGCTTTTTTCTTATTCTATTTTTGCTTGGCATAGACTTGCTTATATAGGATTAAGGGTTTACCTTTATGAATGCAAAACTAAAATCACAATAAAGTTGATTGGGTGTAAATAGGTCTAGGTGACAATAATCATAGGAATTCATCCTCAAAAGGGGTGGGATGTACCATGAGAATCATACCGTGGGTAGAGTCATGGTACCCATTTTTCAAGATTATGCTATGATTGTGATGGATAATCACATATTTAATTTTAATCAGTTGCCCTTAAAATAGGGAGAGTATTGTAGTTTGTAAATAAGGGATGAGCTTAAGTTAGACAGAAGGTGAGTTTGATCCTTTTAAGAAAAAAAAAGTATATGTGAAGCATTAAGGGGCTCATGTTCAAGGTTAAATTCAAGAGAAGACAATCGATAAGCTCTTGATCCATACTTTTGGGTTATGATATAGGGTCCAATTGAAATCAAAATTTCCTCACTTGATTTTTTTCATATTGGTGACATGTTGATTCTCTTTTAGGATGAAGTCTTTGATGTTGAATTCTCATACTATAAGGTGTTTTTTATAAGAACTCTTGATGTGATATTGATAGACATGGAAATGGGTAAAGGTAGCTAAGCAATGTTTATTAAGTATCTCAAGCTGGGATAGACGGTGTTGATGATAATCATCCTCAATAATGAGATCTTATAGAGATATACAAAGAGAAGGTATTTTGACTTCAATAGGCAAGACGGCCTCTACTCCAAACACAAAATAAAAAGGTGTAGCACCCATAGGGGTCAAATGTTAGTGTGATATTCCCATAAGGCAAAGGGGATGTGTAAATTCTAATCTTGACTAGATGTATTAACCATTTTGGTGAGCATGTTGTTAAGAGTATTAATAGAGGATTTTTCTTATCCATTCTCTTAAGGGTGATAGGTCGAGGAGAAACTTAAATTAATGCTAAATAAATTACAAAGACCCTAGACTTAATTATTTTTAAAATATTTATCATTATCAGTGATGATCTTATGAGGAACACCAAATTGATAGATGATGTGATGGTTGATGAAGTAAATAATATTTTCCGCTTTAGTTGAGACTAAAGGAATAGCCTCTACCCATTTGATGAAATATTTGGTTGCAGTGATGATAAAATAGTTTCATTGTGAATAATGGGGGATAATTTAACTAATAAGGTCCAGACCCCATCATGAGAAGGGCCAAAAATTAGTGGATACATAAAGATTATGGCCAGGTGCATGATGTAAATTGGTATGTTGTTGACACTTAAAACACTTTTTGACATAATCATAATAGTCTTTATGATCCAAAACATGAAAAATCTTTGGTTGAAAGATAATTCAAGACACCAAAACAAGACAATTCAAATAATGTTATCTCTGAGAAGAGATGTTCTATTGATAAAATTTACAGACCCAAACATATGCTTATCTCTAAGAAGAGATGTCTAATTTCCATTTTGGGTTACATATTCATTTTTACATGTTTTTAAGGTGGGTGGAGGATTTGAAAGGTCACAAATATTGAGGGAGATGAATTGGTTTGACTTTCATAATTTACAATAATACAGAATTTAAAGAATTACTATTTTTAGATTGCACTACTAAAATTGAAATTTTGAGAACTTCCATTATGTTTTTAGAATTAAAACTTGATCTATCATATATTCATTCCATCTCACTAAATTATCCTCTTTCCTAGCTTTCCAACGGTTCAAATGGCGAGTCAATTGGAGCTACAATGCAAAATTTATGGCTCCTGAAAGTTCTATCATCAATTGGGGTAGACCCATCACCTAAATTATCACCTGAATTGTTGCCCAGATCATTCCTCCCTCCTTGATTAGTAATGGTTCCCATTGCATCAAGATTTGTCATCAAGTGTGGCAGTTTTACTTTGATATGATTCCCAATGCAAACTTATAATGGACTGTGATTTATAGAACTATGCAGGGCTCGATTGTTCACCATTTCTATCTAACCATTAGTCTGTGGATGGAAGGCCATGGAATTCTTCAACTTGGTATCTATTTTCTTCTTTTCTTGTGTTGTTTGTGTAGTCAGGGCTACAACATCAGCCCTTTTAGATTCTTATGGCTTGATCCCCATGAGAATAAATTAATTGGCACTAATCAGAGAGATAGATGTAGAAGGTGGTACCTCTAGTACCTTGTATCACCATGTTCCAAGAGTGAGAGTAATCCTTTGAGTTCTTGATTCATAGATTCCATGTCGATCATACATGAATGTCTAACTAAAGAGTGCACCACAAACATCTAGATTGACCACATCACATAAGACCTCATCTTGGAAAGGTTTTATTGCATATGAGAGAAGACATTGGTGGGTGACATAGAGGTTCCTCCCTGGACTCAACCATCCAATACTGTATAGCTTTGGGTGAAGCTTCATGGATATATTTAGGCTTTTCACAACATTAGTAAAGATTAAATCCTTTTGACTTCCACTATAAAGAAGGAAATGTAGAGGCTTACCTTTCACCCATTATCTAGAGTGAAACAACCTTTCCTTGTCATCTATCCTCTCCTCGTGGGTCTGTGATAAAGTAACAATGGCTTTAGGCTCAGATCTATAATCTCTTCTTTAACCTCTTTGATTGTAGGGTCTATATGAGGTAGATTAATGGATGTTGAAGATTGTGACTCAAAAAGTAGGGACTTGATGGCTCAACATTCTTCTTTCGAGTGAGTTCTAGATTTATTATAATCACACCACTTCCCAGTCTTTCCTTACTTTTGATTCCAATTGTGGCCTCGTGTTTGATCTTCTTTGTCACTTTTCCATTTTAAAGGGTAACTCTTTGTATTCATTCTTCCATGCTTCTACTCAATCTTTACTGTGAACTTGTACACTTCACCAATTGTTTCCAAATTGAAGAGTTACATTTCTCCCCATATGTACCATTGTAGTCTACCATGGTATTTGAGAACCTTATGTTTCTCACTTTCTTGGATGCCTAATCTCGTAGATAGAGAATGAAAAATGTCAGTGTAATCTTGAACAGACTATTCCTTACCTTGGTGAAGTTGTTGCCGCTCTATATATAGATCACCATATGCTCCAACGGGGTATTATTCTTCCTCTATAGCTTCTATGAAATCATCCCAAGTAGGTTCCATCTCGAGGCCAATATCATCTACACTGAATCTCTTTCTGTACACTTCTCACCAATTTTTAGCAGGCAATGATGCTTTCAAAAGGGCAAAAGTAATCTTCTCTTTATTGATGAATTTATTTACAAAAAAATAATATGACAATTGATCCAACCAATTTTCTACTACATCATCATTGATTTTGCCTTCAAATGTATGGATATCAAAATTTGCCTGAACCTTGAAGGGTGTTGGGGCACTGAAAGGATGTGGGGGTGCAGATGAGGAGCCATAATTTCCCATCGAGATTTATTATAAAATTTGAGTGAGTTGTTGTAGCATCTATTCTTTATAATATTGGAGGGCTTCATTCACCATTTACTTTAAAGGATTGGATGTCTCAGTGTTGTCTGCCATTTGAAATCATTTAGAGCGAATAGGTAGATAGTCTTTTGGTTATATTTTCCACCTAAGCTTCCTATAACCTGACCTCATCCTCGAAATCATACACTCTAAATACAAACCACTCTGATACTACTGATACAAAACTCAAAAAATCTTTGGTTGAAAGATAATTCAAGAAACCAAAACAAGACAATTCAAATAATGCTATCTCTGAGAAGAAATGTTTTATTGATAAAATTTACAGACCCAAACATATGCTTATCTCTGAGAAGAGATGTTTGATTTCCATTTTGGGTTACATTTTAATTTATACATGTTTTTAAGGTAGGGGGAGTATGTGGAAGGTCACCAATATCAAGGGAGATTAATTGGTTTGACTTCCATAATTTACAATAATACAGAATTCGAGGAATTAATATTTTTAGAAACTTATTATTTTTAGACTGCGCTACTAAAATTGAAATTTGGGACACTTCTATTGGGTTTTTGAGGGTCAAACTACTTTAATAATATCTCCATGCCATTTAACCACATTTTCCTCTTTCTTATCTTTCTAATAGTTCAAATTACAAATCAATTGGAGCTACGGTGCAAAAGTTATGGCTTCCAGAAGTTCTATCATCAATTAGGATAGACCTGTCACCTAAATTGTCACTTGAGTTATTGAATGGATCACTTTGTTAAGGGTGAGGTAGTAATAATTGAGGTGAAGGATGTGTTTAGCTATGAAGAGGCCACTAAAGTGTCCCCCATGAATACCATTATACATTTTCTTGATAGCATGAGAGGCTTTGTGACTACATAGGGAATGGAAGATGAGTCCATCAAGGCCATGTTTATAAATAATTCCTCCCATAATGGTATAACATGAATTACTCTAGATAAATTATCTTTGATCATTTGGGGAAAGACCATAAGGAATGATGGTAAGGTTGAGATAGTTAAAGGTCTACTAATAATAAAGGTCAGATTGGGTCTCTTCCACATTAAAGATGGTGGGAGAATTTGGTTTGAAATAGGAAGGATGGGTAAGTCTATGGGTAACAATAGATAACTTAAAGTCAGAGGGTGCAGACAGGGTCTGAGAGGCCATAGAAGTCATGGTGTTGATAAAATTATTGGTAGATTATAGAGTTGATTGAATGTGGTAGTGTTTAAATGATTCTAATATTTTGTCAACTAGTTATTTTTACTATTAAAAAAACATCATTATTACACTAGTAACAACCATTGATTTGATTGAAAACAAGTCAGGATTCACCAAATATATTGATTATTTTGACTCTTAGGGCTAACATAGTTTGAAGGCCTATGACTAGGGATTTGTACTCAACCATATTTTTGGTACATTCAAAATCTGTCTTCAAAGACAAAGGAAAAGGTTCACCATCAAATGGAATGAAGATGATGCTAGCTCCCCCACTATGTAGACATTTTGATCTATCGAATAACATGGTGACTTGATAGGTGAAGTTTGCCTAAGAGAGGGTTGTGATGGACTCATTGGGGAACTCAAAATGAGGAGGTTGATTGTCTTCTAATGGTGCTTCAATCAATTGGATGGTAATTACTTTCCATTTAATTGACTTTTATGAAAGAAACTCAAGGTTGAACTTAGATAAAAACATGAAACACTTGGCCATACATTGGTTTTTGTATGGTTTGGAGTACATATACTTGAGTGGGTCAGCATTGCTTATGACATATATTTTGTGGTTAATAAGGTAGTGGTGAAGTTTGTTGGCCATGAAGACTAAATATAATTAAATCTTCTTAGTGTGGTTATATCAAGTCTCATACTCTAAAAGCATGCAACCAATGTAGTAGATGGCTTGCTCTTTGTGTTTTTCATTTTGATGAGCAAGCATTTCCCCTAGAGAGTGGTCAGTGGCAGAGATATAAAGGTAGAAAGGTTGGTCATACTTGGGAGGAGTGAGAATAGGTAGAGACAAAAGGCATTTTTTAAGTAAATCAAATGCCTTTTAACAGTCATTGTTCCACTTGAAATATACATCCTTCTTCAGGATTTGGTGGAAGGGTTTGCATTAATCTTAAAGTTATGAGATAAAACAATGAATGGATTAGAGTTTCCCCTACAAAATGTAGAGTTTCCTGAGGTTGATTGGAGGAAGTATGTCAAGGATGGCTTTGATTTTATTAGGATCATCTTTGATCCCCCAAGGGAAATGATAAATCCAAGGAGTATTCCTGAAAAGACACCAAAAATACACTTTTTATGGTTAAGGTAGACATGTCAATGGATGAGGCACTCAAATATAATCTAGATAATGTCCAAATTATCCTTATGATATTTGGATTTCCGAATGAGGTCATCCACATAGTCTTCAACAATCTTATGGATAAGGTCATGGAAGATGTAAGTCACTGCATGTTGGTAAGTTTCACCAACATTATTTAGTCTAAAGGCATGACTCTATGGTATAAGGTACCCTATGGGGTGGTAAAGGCCATTTTGTGTTGATCTTTAGGAGTAATTAGGATCTGATTATGACCAAAAATTTTTCCATGATAGATAACAACACATGGCTAGCTATAAGCTCAACTAGCTGGTTAATGCTTGGTAGAGGAAAGTCATCTTTGGGGAAAGAAAGGTTGAGGTCACAAAATTACACACAAATGTGTAGTCCCCCTATAGCTTTGGTGATAGGTATAACATTCAAAACCCAATGGGGATAATCAATGGGTTGAATAAAATTGATAGATAGGAGATGTTGAAGCTTTTCTTTGACAATAAGGGCTATGTGAGGGTGCATGCACCAAAGTTTTTGCTTGAAAGGCTTGGCATCACAGTTGGTAACTATGTTGTGGGTAGAAATAGTGGGGAAAATTCCAACCATGTCACTATAAGACCAAGTAAATGATATGTTTTGATTTTGGAGGAAAGAGGGGAAGTTAGAAATTTCCTCAAAATTTAGTGATTGACCAATTTTGACAATGTGGGAGTTATCCAGAATGCCCAAGTCAATATCCATGGTGGATTTGTTCAATATGGTTGAAGTATTAAGAGGAAGGTATTTTTGGATGGAATAATCAAGGGCGCCATGGTAGGTGATAATGGAATCATCATCTTAGCACTAAACAATTTTAATGATAGGATAGTCATCTCCTATCTTCTCAGGATGGGTCAAAGGGATCGTTACAGTTTCCCCCTCCCTTTGATAAGTTAAGGGTCTGAGGCCAATCATATTGATGAAAAAAATGAGTTAGGGGGTATGATGTCCTCATCCTCACACATAGGTGGAGGTGAAGTTGGTGAGGAAGGGATGTCTTCCTCAACAATGGTGATGGTAGGTGGTTTGGTTTTACTCTTGGTGGGTAGACTGAAACCAAGGGCATGTTTCTCATGAGGCTTTGTGGTCTCAATGGAAATCAACCCATGTGGGTCATGCTCAAATCATCCAATACCAAATCCCTTTCATGTATACCTATGGATATATGTCTTGGAAAAACTCAGCTTATCTAGATTGGAGAACCCAGAGGTGAATGGTCGAGGTGAAGAGGAGGAATTAGAAGCATCAAGTGGTTTGTCAAGTCCCCCATAAATGAAATGGGTTTGATAGTTTTAAGGTCTAAATGGAATACTGGATCTAAAATTAGGGTCATATATAGGTTGGTAGTCAAGTTCCCATACTCTTGGGGAGTAGGGGAATTGTTAAGGAAAAGGAGGTGATATTCCCCTAGTGAAAGAAGTTAGAATTTGAATTTCAAGTAGTTTGAGTTGGAGATCTGATCAAAGGGTATGGATGATCTAGTCAATGCCTCATTGGTAGAAAAAGGTTTGAATTCATCTTTCATGGTTGAGGGTTTGTCTTTAGTTAGGGAGAGTGTGTTAGATGGAGGTATGAGAACATCATTGGGTTGGTAAGTCATGTTGCATGATGAAAAAAGCCTTTGATTAGCTTGTATAGTGACAACCTAACCTTCATTCTCAAATTTAATATAATGATTAAGGGTAGAGGGGACATAACCCATGGAATGGATCCAAGGTTGTCCTAGCAAAAAATTGTATTTGAATTTGCCTTCCACTACATAAAAGAGCTCAAGGATCATATGGGGTCCTAATCGGATATGGACAACAATTCCTAAGGTAGTGGCCATGGTGTCATTGAAGGATCAGAGGATGACCAAGTTTTTAGACATGACATTGTCTAATAGTTTGAGTTGGTCATAAGTATGGGAGAAGGTGATGTTAATATTGGATCCTCCATCATTTATGACCTATTTGATGAGGTTTTGGTTGATATAGACAATGATGAAAAGAGGGGAATCTCAATATTCTTGATGGATAAAAGGTATTTTTGATTCCTTGAAGGTGAGAAGGTTGGAAAGTTGGAGAGTGCCAATAAAGGATTCTAGAGGTTGAGGGTCTTTGAGTTAGACCTCCATTTATTTTGATGTCTATATCATTGGTTGGAGATGATGAAGTAAACTAGAGATCAACTCATATAGTCTCATCTTCATTAGGGTTTGGTGAAGTTATTTGAGCACCACTCTCCTGATTGACTCAGAATGGTTGGATTGGGAGGTACCCAGGATAAATATCTTGGGATTGGTTGAAGGTGAAGGTATTTGAATTTAAATTTATTGTGTGTTGAGCATGTGATTGCATGACCATATGGATAGTATGGATAGAGGGAAGAGTTGGGGTAGGAGATTGACTTGGTTCCTCATCACTCTAAGGTGAGAATGAGAGAGTAGGTAGGTGTTGGTTAGTGGTTAGTGGTTATTAGATTGGTAACAAGCTTGTAGGAGGTCCATCTATTAATAGATAATCCTTGTCATAGAGTTGATGGATAATGGTTTGGAGAGCTTTGCATTTCTCTATGTCATGCCTTGGTGTCCTATGATAGGAATCACACATGATGGTCACTATACTAGACTAGTTTTGGACTGAGAGGGTGAAATGAACTAATAGGGAAAAAATCAAGAAATAATCTTGTAATAACCTTCAAAAAATAGTCGAGTAGGATTTAGCTAAATGTGGAGAGGGTTTAGAGGTTTTGGTCTTGGTTGGTGATATGGAAGTCTTTTTGGCAAGGGGATTGGTGGTAGGAGGCTTGGGTAAGGTAGTATTCTTAGTTGATGGTTTTGGTTTTGATAATGTGGAGGTTGATAAGTTGGAGGTAAGAGGTTTTAAGGTAAATAGTTTGATTATTGATGGCTTGATGAAGATAGGTGTTTCTATAAGCAAGTGTGCAGGTGTAACCAACGGTGGCAATTATGTTTTGGTTGAGACAATAAGCTTCCTCATGAAAGTGGAGGGATGAGGCCCTAATATACAGGGAAAGTTTGAGAGAGGTAGTATTTTGTCTCTTTGGCCTTTTTGGTGGCTTTACCTCCTTGGTTTATTTGGTTTTGTGGTTGGTTATTAGGTTTGGTGAGGTAAGCTCCACTTTCACACATGGGTGATTAAGGCTATATGTAGGGAAGGCACCAAGGTTCTTGGTTGGTTTAGTTAGTTTGGTTGGAGAGGTTGATTTGGTTTTTTGGGTTTTGGGTTCATTGGATTATTGAGAAATCATTGGGTTGGTAGAGGTTTTTATTGGTTTAGTTGCTAAGATAGGGGTTGAATAATAAAATTTATGGGTGGGTATATCCAAGTAGGGGTTGGATGTTAGTATTTGGTGATATAAAGGAGCCCTAATTTATTTCAAAATGTGGCTTGATCCATTTCAGGGTTGTAGATAAATTTCAAATTTTGCACTAACCTAGAGAATGATTTATAGACTAGTTTTATTCCGCGAATAGTCGTATTGAAAGATAAGCCCATAAGTTGAGAAACATGGATGGTGACCTCATACTTTTCCTCAATTAAAGGATGTAAGGTTTTTTATGAGTGAGTCCTCTATGGGAGGTGTAGACATGGTGGATTCCTCTTTGGGAATGATCTCTAAAGGGGTAACAAGTTGTTCGGTGGTTGGGGGAGAAGGTAAAGCAGTGATGGTTATTTAATTTGGTATGACAGTTGAAGAAGGGGTTGATGGCTCCACTACCTTAATAAGTAGAGGAGGAGCAAGGGGTGCTTCCTCAATTTGGGTCTCCAAAAGAGGAAAAGGTAACTCCACTACTTCAATAAGTGGAGAGGGTGAAGAACAGATAAATTAGGTGGTACGTTCTTTAATAATGAGTGTATCAAGAACCATATTGATGGTATGGAAATCATGAGAACACTAATTTTTGGTAGGTGAATGATTGGGAAATGGTCACCTTAAAATGTCAAGATCTTGGTTTTGATGTGCATTGGGGTTTTACAATACAAGATCTCCTTTATCAATGACGGATTGGACAATGCTTTTGAAGGTATTGCACCTACTAACGTTATGCCCTACTACTTAATGGAAAGCACATAAATCATGCTTAATGTACCAACTAGGTGCAGGATGAGAAGAATAAAATTTTTGAGGAGGCTTGATAGGAGTAAGTTATATGTTATTAGCCTTTAATAACTTCTCCAAGATTGAAGCATAAGGTTCCCCAAGCAGAGTAAATTGCTTCTGATTGTTTCGATTTTGGCTCCTTGTATTTTGACCATGGTTATGTTTGGTTAGGGGTGAAAAGGTTAAATTGGTCCAAAAGGGTTCCTAAGGTTGTCCAGGGGTGTTTTGACATTTGAAATTATGGTGCACATATTTCTAGTGTCTACATTTTCCCCCTTTTTATTATGCAATTTTTATCAACAAGCTACAAAATGAAAACAAATTGCAGATCAAAGGCTAGGTTGCCTTGAGTATGGGAGGAGGTGTTCCCCTTCAAACTATGAGTTGATAAGGTAAAACAAAATTGGGTATAGGTTTGATGAGTGGGTGAGTTGATGGTAAAATGGTTGGATGATAGGTTAGGCACTGAAGTGCAAATTTGGGCACAAAATGTGATAGCCAATATGGTACATTAACTAGGCTACCATATTTGGTATAAATAAAGGTCAGTGCTTAGAAGGATAAGTGACAAGTTGATCATGTGATCACAATTAGGCATGGTGGCTAGGAACACTCATAAACATAAAGTTCCTAGGCAATGTTTGTGTGTTGGTTGTTATCCAAGGCAAGAAGTGCTCCCATTGAAAACATAAATGACTCAAGCATCATGGGTATCTGTGGTAGGAAGTGCTCCCAAGAAGACATAAGTGGGTATGGTATGCATGAAGTAGTGCAAGTTAAAAAAATATTCAACATGGAAATATTTTCACCGCAATCAAAAGACGAAAAAAAATTCATCACAAAACACACATTAGATAGACCAAAATGGACCAATGGCAAGATAACGAGGTGGTCAAGGTGGGAAGAGAAGGTATTCTCCATGGGTGGGTGTTTTGAGTTAGGTTTACTCTAAAAGGGTTACTCAAGGTAAGAGCAAAAGATGGAGTAACTTGACTGTCAATGGTTAGGGTCCTCAAGGATGACCATTGTGGTCACCCTGACCATCGATGATCAGGGTGAAAACCCAAAAAGGTCATGTGTCAGAAGTTAAAAGTTATTCATTTCACTCAATTTTTTTTATTATTTGTTGAGCTCTAGTTTTTGCCATATAAGGCAAAAGATATTGCTAATGAGGATTGTTGGTGATTAAACTAAAGAGATCAAGTGATTGAGTTTAAACAAGCCAAGATATAGAATTGGACATGAATGAGGATGGACAAAGGGCCCATGGATTCCTTCTCGATGATAGTTGAGGAACGATGTATGTGATTTTATTTAAATTGGTAGATTATTTTGTCAATTTTGAAATTACATTTTGTATTGAGATTTTTTGAGCATGTGTTTAGTTAGGTTGGGTTTTGGGGTTGTTTTTACCTAATTAGGGTTTTGTGTGATTTAGGTGATTTTAACATGTAATTATTGAAACTAGAAGGTGGGGTAGGTCAACTAGGGTGGGTTGAGGTTTTGGGTAACAAATTTGGAGGGATGGGAGGGGTTTTACAAGGTGTTAGGCCAGGGCTAGGGTTTGGGTGTTCCATTTTTGGGACACCCATAGTGAACATCAATGGTTAGGTCTGACCACTGATGGTCGACATTCATAAATAAATGGATGTCTAACCATCGATAATCACATAGGTTAGAAACTAGTTTTGGATTATTTTAGGTATTATTTGGTTGGTATAGGCTGACCTTGTAGGTTAGAGGGTAGATATGGTATGTAGGCCAAAATTCTATATGTTATAAATAGGGTAGATGGGTAATGTAGGTATTAGTTAAATGGGTAAAATGGGTAGAGAAATAGGTCACTATGTGAAGCTTAAGGATAACTAAGATAGTTGAAGAGGTTAACTATGTAATCAAAATAGTATAGGTGACTAAGTGTATATATGATATCAAACATTCTAAGCTTGGAAGTAGATACAGATACATGATTAGGTGCTACACATCTTTAAAGAGATTCACTAGGGGATGACCCCAACTGATTAGGCACACATGGATGATGTTGGTATGGGAGTAATGAAACACTACTAGAACATGTTTTGCAATGTGTCCATGATCATGCACCTCATTGAGAGATGGGATCCTATCATGAACATGTTCCTTCTACTAACTAGGGAGATTATTATATTGCTAGAGACATGCATAAGATTACATGGTTGCCCTTATAGGGTAATATGATTTACCACATAGAGCATGAGGAACATGATGATTTGTTGGAGGTGATGTATAGAGATGATTAGGTTCATGTCAGATGGAATGTTGGGGGTTCTGGATATTCTACAATTTATTAAAGGGTGAGGGGTGAGAGGAGACTTATGACTATGATGATGATGGACATATCATGATTTTTCCTTCTTATCTCGAGTAGTGGGAGGTTTCCATACTTTGCACTAGGGGCGTTGGATGAGATGTTGTTGGGGTAGATAATAATTGGATGGGTATCAATATTACTTGTGAAAATATACAAGGAGTTATTATATTTTAAGGCCCTTAGAAGTTATAAAATCAGTGTCAGTTTGGTTATACACTATTGGGCCTATGAGCACATCTAGGTGCTAAGGCCAGTGGGGTTGTCATGGGTAGGATATGTCTAGATAGAGTTCCTGATCAATTTTATGTAGTAGAGAGGTGAATTTGTCTATTCATGTGTAGGAGGATGAGACCATGATGTTGATTGGATTAGGAGTGATTTAGGGTATAGGAGACAAACATTTTCCTTACAAATTTACAGGTGGATTCTCAGCCAAAGGGATGGAGAGGTACAACTGATCCCATTTGACATGGTATGGAGGTAGTTTGGCCTAGTTCAAGGTATTCCAAGTGCATTCCCTAGATACAGGTGTGAGGATGTAGAGATCATACTATTAGAGCTACATCCAATGAGGATAGTGCTTGACTATAAGTAGTTGCCAACTAGGCCACAGATAGATGAAGTAGGTTTTCTTGATGGGTACCCTACATAGTATCAGGCTCTATATGCAAAAATGGATTTTGGTAGAGATGATGGTGGAAAGAGGCATATACAAGTGGACCCAACTAAGAGAAGAGGCTAGACGGCATAGGTACAGGGGAATACCATGGATGGATAGGTAAGAATGGCATTAGTTACTACACAAGTATAGGTTGTAACACTACAAGGTTAGGTGGCTACCTTACAGGGTCAGGTTGTTAATGTTATAAGGGATAGAGACCAAGATAAAGCTTCACTAGCCTTGGTTACATAGGAGAGAGATTACTTAATGTTAATAGGAGTAGTGACACCTATATAACCAATAGGTACCATCCCCATTGCATGATATCTATCCACTATAGAGGAGTTATGGTACTACGAGGCTATAGTCTTGTGGTAGTGTCTTGATGAGCCCTGATCAGTTGAGTACAAAGTGAGTTTGGTAGGTGGTGCTAGTTTGGTGACACCAAGTTAGTGGGTCCATATGTATGTGGATAGATAGGTATGGTAGGGGGATTGGTATTGAGACCTAGTGGTGCTCCAAGAGATAGTGGTACCTCAGGGGCATAGTCAAGACATGGTTTTAGGACATACCATATATTACTCTATATGATTTTTATTTCGGCCTCTGAGCCAATGTAGTGAGATGTACATTTAGAGAGAGAGAGAGAGAGAGAGAGAGAGAGAGAGAGAGAGAGAGAGAGAGAGAGAGAGAGAGAGAGAGAGAGAGAGAGAGAGAGAGAGAGAGAGAGAGATGTATATTTTTTTGCATACATTATGATGTTATTAACTCATGATTTATATAAATGATCTTTGTGTATTTTTTATTTCTATATGGTTTGCTTTGATTTTTATGGGATGATGTGATGTTCATATTGATTATGATCATGTTTTATTGATTATGCTTATGCTATGGATATTAGATATAGATTGAGACCCACCTAGCTAGGCATGAGATGGATTTTATCTTAATTTACTCATGGTTATGATTTATGACATGCTAAATTTTAATTAGTCTATGCATCATTATTTATGTTTAGACATGTGATGAAAATGGTTGCTTGATTTATTGTTCATAGATGCTTGAATTTGACATGTTGATGGATATGCTAATGATGTATATTTTTGCTTATGATATATGTTGGTGCACGGTGTTGATGATTATGGTTTTGGTTTCTTAAGGTGAAACACATAAAGTGAGTTTTAATAACAACATCAAATTAGAAAACTAAGAATATGATCAAGAGACAGATGTCTTAGTGAAAATATTGACTAGTCATGATAGGATAGAAAGAGTCCATGATGCTTCTTCTTTGCCAAGGACTAAAACAAACATTAATTTGGATTGGCTTCAAGAACATAATCCCTTAGAATTCTTCACATTAACGTTCACTAGTTGGTTAAAAAGGTGTCTTGATCACATAATGTCAAGTAAGCTCAAAAATCCCTTGCCTATAGTGTATAAAGGGGAAATGGGTGAAAATGGAATGTTCTTGTGATATTGGCATGCCTCTTCTTGAGGTTACCAAAGAGTTAGTATAAATAGGTCTATTTCATATAAAGTGTAGCTTGATCGATGCAGGAAGTCCACTTATGAAATCTAATTACAGATTTCAAAATTATTTTACCTATGAGAGTCGATTTCAGCTTTCAAAATTATTGTGTCTTTGCTTTTGCTTGATAATGGGTCTTTTGATTATTATGTAGGAAGTTCTAAGTTGGTATGCTTTATATAATTCTTTTTATAGCTTTTCTTCAAGGGAGTAGTCCACCTTACATTGAGCAATTTCAAATATGTTTTCAATATCTATCCTATAAGGGAGTGGTCTACAAATTCTTACGAATGACCCATGATTATTATAGGTTTGGATTTTGCATTTTTCTTATTCTATTTTTTCTTGGCATAGAATTTCTTATATATGATTAAGGGTTTACCTTTATGAAGGCAAAACTAAAATCACAATAAAGTTGATTAGGTGTAAATAGGTCTAGGTGACAACAATCATAGGAATTCATCCTCAAAAGGGGTGGGATGTACCATGAGAATCATGCCATGGGTAGAGTTGTGGTACCCATTTTTCAAGATTATGCTATGATTTTGATGGATAATCACATGATTTAATTTTAATCAGTTGCCCTTAAAATAGGGAGAGTATTGTAGTTTGTAAATAAGCGATGAGCTTAAGTTAGATAGAAGGTGAGTTTGATCCTTTTAACAAAAAAAAGTAGATGTGAAGCATTAAAGGGCTCATGTTTAGGGTTAAATTCAAGAGAGGACAATCGATAAGCTCTTGATCCATACTTTTGGGTTATGATATAAGGTCCAAGCCAATTAAAATCAAAATTTCCTTGCTTGATTTTGTTTATATTGGTGACATGTTGATTCTCCTTTAGGATGAAGTCTCTGATGTTGAATTCTCATACTATAAGGTGTTTCTTATAGGAACTCTTGATGTGATATTGATAGACATGGAAATGGGTAAAGGTAGCTAAGTGATGTTAATTAAGTAGCTAAAGCTCAGATAGATGGTGTTGATGATAATCATCCGCAATAATGAGATCTTTTAGAGATACATAGAGAGAAGATATTTGGACTTCGATAGGCAAGATGACCTCTACTCCAAACACAAAATAAAAAATTGTAGCACCCATAGGGGTTCAAATGTTGGTGTGATATTCCCATAAGGCAATGGGGATGTGCAAATGCATATATTGACTAGATGTATTAACCATTTTGGTGAGCATGTTGTTAAGAGTTTTATTAGAGGCTTTTGCTTATCCATTCTCTTAAGGGTGATAGGTCGAGGAGAAAATTAAATTAATAATAAATAAATTACAAAGATCCTAGACTTAATTATTTATAAAATATTTATCATTATCAGTGATGATGTTATGAGGAACAATGAATTGACAGATGATGTGATGGTTGATGAAGTTAACAATATTTTTTCCTTTAGTTAAGACTAGAAGAATAGCCTCTACCCATTTTATGAAATATTTGGTTTCAGTGATGATAGATTGGTTTCATTATGAATAATGGGGGCTAATTTCACTAATAAGGTCCAGACCCCATTATGACAAGGGCCAAAAATTAGTGGATAAGTAAAGATTATGGCCAGGTGCGTGATGCAAATTGGTATGTTATTGACACTTAAAACACTTTTTGACATAATCACAATAGTATTTATGATCTAAAACTCAGAAAAGATTTGGTTGAAAGATAATTCAAGACACCAAAACAAGACAGTTCAAATAATGCTTTCTCTTAGAAGAGATGTTTTATTGATAAAATTTATAGACCCAAACATATGCTTATCTCTGAGAAGAGATGTCTAATTTACATTTTGGGTTACATGTTCATTTATACATGTTTTTAAGGTGGGAGAGGATGTGGAAGGTCTTCAATATCAAGGGAGATGAATTGGTTCGACCTTCATGATTTACAACAATATAAAATTTGAGGAATTACTATTTTTAGAAACTTACTATTTTTAGACTGCACTACTAAAATTGAAAATTTAGGAACTTCCATTGTATTTTAAAAAATCAAACTTAATTTATCAAAGGTCCATGTCATTTCACTACATTTTACTCTTTCTTATCTTTCTAATGATTCAAATGGCAAGTCAATTGGAGCTACAGTGCAAAAGTTATGGCTCCCAAATGTTTCGTCATCAATTGGGGTAGACCCATCACCTAAATTGTTACTTGAATTGTTTCCTAGATAATTCCTCCCTCCTTGATAAGCAATGGTTCCCATTGCATCAATATTTGTCATCAAGTGTGACAATTGTACTTTGATTTCATTCCCAACGCAAACTTGGAATGGACTATGATTTATAGAATTGTGCAGGGCTCAACTGTTCACCATTTCTATCTGACCATCAGTCTATGGATGGAAGGCCATGAACTTCTTTAGCTTGGTATCTATTTGCTTCTTTTCTTGTGTTGTTTGTGTAGTCAAGGCTACAACATCAGCCCTTTTAGATTCTTATAGCTTGACCACCATGATAACAAATTTATTGGCACTAATCAGAGAGACAGATCTAAAAGGTGGTACCTCTGGTACCCTATAGTACCATGTTCCAAGAGTGAGAGTAATCCTTCAAGTTCTTGATTCATAGATGCCATGTCAATCATATATGAATGGCTGACTAAAGAGTATATCACAAACATCTAGATTGACCACATCACATAAGACCTCATCTTGGAAAGGTTTTATTGCATATGAGAGAAGACATTGGTGGGTGACACAGAGGTATCTCCTTGGACTTAACCATCCAATACTGTATGGCTTTGGGTGAGGCTTCATAGATAGATTTAGGCTTTTCACAACATTAGCAGAGATTAAATTCTTTTGACTTCCATTATAAAGAATGAATGCAAAGGCTTGCCCTTCACCCATAATTTAGAGTGAAACAAAATTTCCTTGTCATCTAGCCTCTCCTCATGGGTCTATGATAAAGTAACAATGGCTTTAGGCTCAGCATCTATAATCTCTTCTTCAACCTCTTTGACTATAGGGTCTGTATGAGGTAGAGTAGTGGATGTTGAATATTGTGACTCAAAAATTAGGGACTTGATAGCTCAACATTCTTCTTTGGAGTGAGTTCCAGATTTATGATAATCACACTACTTCCTAGTCTTTCCTTCCTTTTTATTCCAATTTTGGCCTCGTATTTGATCTTCTTTGTCACTTTTCCATTTTGAAGGCTAACTCTTCGTATTCATTCTTCCATATTTCTACTCAATCTTTACTGTGAACTTGTACACTTCACCAAGGGTTTCCAAATTAAAGAGTTACATTTCTCCCTGAATGTACCATTGTAGTCCACCACGGTATTTGAGAACCTTATGTTTCTCACTTTCTTGGATGCCCAATCTCGTAGATAGAGAATGAAAAATGTCAGTGTAATCATGAACAGACTATTCCTTACCTTGGTGAAGTTGTTGCCACTCTATATATAGATCATCATATGCTCCAGTGGGGTAGTAGTTTTCTTTTACAACTTTTATGAAATCATCCCAAGTAGGTTCCATCTCAAGGCCAATATCATCTACACTAAATCTCTTTTTGTACACTTCCCACCAATTTTTGACAGCCAATGATGCTTTCAAAAGGGCAAAAGTGATCTTCTCTTTATCGATGAATTTATTTACAAAAAAATAAGTTGACAATTGATCCAACCCAGTTTCTACTACATCAGCATTAATTTTGGCTTCAAATGTATGGATATCAAAATTTGCCTGAACCTTGAAGGGTGTTGGGGCACTAAAAGGATGTGGGGGTGTGGATGAGGAGCCATAATTTTCCATCGAGATTTATTGGAAAATTTGAGTGAATTGTTGTAGCATCTATGCTTGTTTTTATTGGAGGGCTTCATTCACCATTTCCTTGAAAGGATAAAATTTCTCAGTGTTGTCTACCATTTCAAGTCATTTGGAATGTATAGGTGGATAGTCTTTTGGTTCTATTTTCCACCTAAGCTTCCTATAATCTGACCTCATCCTCAGGATAATACACTCTAAAGACAAACCACTCTAATACCACTGATACAAAAATCAAAAAATATTTGGTTTAAAAATAATTAAAGAAACCAAAACAAGACAGTTCAAATACTGCTATCTCTGAGAAGAGATGTTTTATTGATAAAATTTGCAGACCCAAGCATATGCTTATCTCTAAGAAGAGATGTTTGATTTCCATTTTGGGCTACATTTTCATTTATAAATGTTTTTAAGGTGGGGGGAGGATTTGGAAGGTCACCAATCTTGATGGAGATGAATTGGTTTGACTTCCACGATTTACAATAATATAGAATTTAAGGAATTACTATTTTTAAAAACATATTATTTTTAGATTGCACTACTAAAATTAATATTTTAGACACTTCCATTGGGTTTTTTGGGGCCAAAATACATTCAGTAGATATCCATGCCATTTCACCACTTTCTACTCTTTCTTATCTTTCTAACGGTTCAAACTGCAAGTCAATTGGAGCTACTGTGCAAAAGTTATGGCTCCCAGAAGTTTCATCATCAATTAAGATAGACCTGTCACCTAAATTATCACCTGAATTGTTACACGGATCACTTTGTTAAGGGTGGGTTATTAATAGTTGAGGTGAAGGATGTGTTTAGCTACAAAAAGGCCACTAAAGTGTCCCCCACAAATACCATCATACATTTTCTTGATAGCATGAGAAGCTTTGTGACTACATAGGGAATGGAAGAGGAGACCATCAAGGCCATGTTTATAAATAATTCCTCCCATAATGGTATAACATGAAGCACTCTAGATAAATTCTCTTTGATCATTTGAGGAAAGACCATAAGGAATGATGGTAAGGTTGAGATATTCAAAGGTCTACTGATAATAAAGGTCAGGTTGGGTCTCTTCCACAGTGAAGATGGTGGGAGAATTTGGTTTGAAACAGGAAGGATGGGTAAGTCTATGGATAACAATAGATAGCTTAAAGTTAGAGGTTGTAGACAGGTTATGAGAGGCCAAAGAAGTCATGGTGTTGATAAAATTATTGGTATATCATAGATTTGATTGGATTTGGTAGTGTTTAAATGATTCTAATATTTTGTCAACTAGTTGTTTTTACTATTAAAAACATCATTATTACACTGGTAACAACCATTGATTTGATTGAAAACAAGTTAGGAGTCACCAAAGATATTGATTGTTTTGACTCTTAGGGCTAATTTAGTTTGAAGGATTATGATTAGGGATTTTTACTCAACCATATTGTTGGTACATTCAAAATCTATCTTCAAAGACAAAGGAAAAGGTTCACCATTAAATGTAATGAAGATGATGCTAGCTCTCCCACTATGTTAACATTTTGATATATCAAAGAACATGGTGACTTGATAGGTGAATTTTGCCTGAGAGAGGGTAATGATGGACTCATTTGGGAACTCAAAGGAAGAGGTTGATTGTCTTCTAATGCTACTTCAATCAATTGGATGGTAATTAATTTCCCTTTAATTGACTTTTATGAAAGAAACTCAAGGTCGAACTCAGATAAAAACATGAGACACTTAGCCATACATTGGTTTTCGTATGGTTTGGAGTACACATACTTGAGTGGGTCAGTATTGGTTATGACATATATTTTGTGGTTAATAAGGTAGTGGTGAAGTTTTTTGGCCATGAAGACTAAATATAAATAAATCCTTTTAGTGTGGTTGTATCCAGTCTCATACTCTAAAAGAATGCAACCAACGTAGTAGATGGCTTGATCTTTGTGTTTTTCATTTTGATGAGCAAGCATTTCCCCTAGAGAGAGGTCAGTAGAAGAGATATAAATGTATAAAGGTTGGTTATACTTGGGAGGGCTGAGAATAGGTGGAGACAAAAGGCACTTTTTAAGTAAATCAAAGGCCTTTTAACAGTCATTATTCCACTTGAAATATACATCCTTCTTCGGGATGTGGTGGAAGGGTTTGCATCAATCTTAAAGTTATGAGATAAAACAATCAATGGATTAGAGTTTCCCCTACAAATTATAGAGTTTCTTGAGGTTGATTGGAGGAAGTATGTCAAGTATGGCTTTGATTTTATTAAGATCATCTTTGATCCCCCAATGGAAATGATAAATCCAAGGAGCATTCATGAAAAGACACCAAAAATACACTTCTTAGGGTTAAGGGAGACATGGTCCTTATAATCTAGAGAATTTCTAAATGATCCTTATGATATTTGGATTTCCCAACGAGGTCATCCACATAGTCTTCAACAATATTATGGATAAGGTCATGGAAGATGTAAGTCATCGCATGTTGTTAAGTTTCACCAACATTATTTAATCTAAAGGCATGAATCTATGGTATAAGGTACCCTATGGGGTGGTAAAGGCCATTTTGTGTTGATCTTTAGGGGTAATTAGGATCTGATTATAACCTAAATTTTTTTCCATGATAGATAACATCACATGGCTAGCTGTAAGATCAACTAGCTAGTTAATGTTTGGTAGAGGAAAGTCCTCTTTGGGGAAAGAAAGGTTGAGGTCACAAAATTCCACACAAATGTGTAGTCACCCTATATCTTTGGTAATAGGTATAATATTAAAAACCCATTGGGGATAATCAATGGGTTGAATAAAATTGATAGATAGGAGATGTTGAAGCTTTTCTTTGACAAGGAGGGCTATGTGAGGGTGCATGCACCAAAGTTTTTTCTTGAAAGGCTTGGCATCACGGTTGGTAACTATGTTGTGGGTAGAAATAATGGGGTAAATTTCAATCATGTCACTATAAGACCAAGTAAATGATATGTTTCGATCTTGGAGGAAAGAGGGGAAGTCTGAAAGTTCCTCAAAATTTAGTGATTGACCAATTTTGACAATGTGGGGGTTGTCCAAAATGCCCAAGTTGATATCCATGGTGGATTTGTTCAACATGGTTAAAGTATCAGGAGGAAGGTATTTGTGGATGGAAGAATCAAGGGCACCATGGTAGGTGAAAATGGAATCATCATCTTAGCACTAAACAATTTTAATGATAGGATAGTCATCTCCTATCTTCTCAGGATGGGTCAAAGGTATCATTATAGTTTCCCCTCCCTTTGATTAGTTAGAGGTCTGAGACCAATCATGTTGATAAAAAAATGAGTTAGGGGGTATGATGTCCTCATCCTCACACATAGGTGGAGGTGAAGCTGGTGAGGAAGGGATGTCTTCCTCAACAATGGTGATGGTAGGTGGTTTGGTTTTGCTCTTGTTGGGTAGAATGAAACCAAGGGCATGTTTCTAATGAGGCTTTGTGGTCTCAATGGAAATCAACCTGTGTGGGTCATGTTCAAATCATCCAATACCAAATCCCTTTCAATTATACCTATGGATATATGTCTTGGCAAAAATTAGCTTATCTAGATTGGAGAAGCCAGATATGAATGGTCGAGGTGAAGAGGAGGAAGTAGAAGCATCAAGTGGTTTGTCAAGTCCCCCATAAATGAAAAGGGTTTGATAGTTTTAAGGTCTAAATGGAATACTAGATCTAACATTAGGGTCATATATAGGTTGGTGGTCAAGTTTCCCATACTCTTGGGGAATAGGGAAAGTGTCAAGGAAAAGGAGGTGATATTCCCCTAGTGAAAGATGTTAGAATGTGAATTCCAAGTAGTCTGAGTTGGGGATCTAATCAAAGGGGATGGATGAGCTAGTCAATGCCTCATTGGTATAAAAAGGTTTGACTTCATCTTTCATGGTTGAGGGTTTGTCTTTAGCTAGGGAGAGTGTGTTATATGGAGGTATGAGGACATCATTGGGTTGGTAAGTCATGTTGCATGATGAAAAAGGCCTTCGATCAGCTTATATAGTGACAACCTAACCTTCATTCTCAAATTTAATTTAATGATCAAGGGTAGAGGGGACATAATACGGGGTCCTAATTGGATATGAAGGACAACAATTCCTAGGATAGTGGCCATGGTGTCATTGAAGGATTAGAGGATGACCAAGTTTTTAGACATGATATTGTCTGGTAGTTTGAGTCGGTCATAAACATGGGAGGAGATGATGTTAATACTGGCTCCTCCATCATTCATGACCTATTTGATGCAGTTTTGGTTGACATAGATAGTGATGAAAAGAGGGGGATCTCAATCTCCTTGATGGATAAAAGGTATTTTTGATTCCTTGAAGGTGACAAGGTTGGAAATTTGGAGAGTGCCAATAAATGATGCTCAAGGTTGAGGGTCTCAAGTTAGACCTCCATTGATTGCAACGTCTATATCATTGGTTGGAGATGATGAAGTGAACTAGAGAGCAACTCATATAGTCTCATCTTTATCAGGGTTTGGTAAAGTTATTTGAGCACCACTCTGCTGATTGACTCAGAAGGGTTAGATTGGGAGGTACCCAGGATAGATACCTTGGGTTTGGCTAAAGGTGAAGGTATTTGAATTTAAACTGATTGGGTGTTGAGCATGTGATCACATGACCATATGGATAGTATAGATAGAGGGAAGAGTTGGAGTAGGAGATTGGTTTAGTTCCTCATCACTCTAAGGTGAGAATGAGAGAGTAGGTAGGTGTTGGTTAGTGGTTATTGGTTATTGGATTGGTAACAGGCTTATAGGAGGTCCATTTGTTAATAGATCATCCTTGTCATAGAGCTGATGGATAATGGTTTAGAGAGCTTTGCATTTCTTTATGTCATGCCTTGGTGTCCTAGGATAGGAGCACACATGATGGTCATTATACTAGACTAGTTTTGGATTGAGATGGTGAAATGACCTAATAGGGGTAAGATAAAGAAATAATCTTGTAATAACCTTCAAAAAATAGTCAAGTAGGATTTAGCTAAATGTGGAGAGGGTTTAGTGGTTTTGGTCTTGGTTGGTGATGTGGAAGTATTTTTGGCAATGGGCTTGGTGGTAGGAGGCTTGGGTAAGTTGATGGTTTTGGTTTTGGTAATGTGGAGGTTGATAAGTTGGAGGTAAGAGGTTTTAAGGTAGGTAGTTTGATTATTGATGGATCAATGAAGATAGGTGTTTTTGAAAGCAAATGTGCAGGTGTAACCAATGGTGGAAATTATGTTTTGGTTGAGACAATTAACTTCCTCATAAAAGTGGAGGGATGAGGCCCTAAGATAGAGGGAAAGGTTGAGAGAGGTAGGATTTTGTCTCTCTCACCTTTTTGGTGGTTTTACCTCCTTGGTGTATTTGGTTTTGTGGTTGGTTATTGGGTTTGGTGAGGTAAGCTCCACTTTCACACATGGGTGATAAAGGCTCAATGTAGGGAAGGTGCAAAGGTTCTTGGTTGGTTTAGATAGTTTGGTTGGAGAGGTTGATTTGGTTGTTTGGCTTTTGGGTTTGTTGGATGGTTGAGAAATTATTGGGTTGGTAGAGGTTTTTATTAGTTTAGTTGGTAAGATAGGGGTTGAATAATAAAAATTATGGGTGGGTTTATCAAGTAGGGGTTGGATGTTAGTATTTGGAAATATAAGGGAGCCCTAATTTATTTCAAAATGTGGCTTGATCCATTTTAGGGTTGTAGACAAATTTGAATTTTTTCACTAACCTAGAGAATGCTTTATAGACTAGTTATATTCCCTGAATAGTGGTATTAAAAGATAAGCCCATAAGTTTAGAAAAGAGGATGGTGACCTTATACTTTTCCTCAATTAAAGGACGTAGGGTTTTGATGGGTGAGTCCTCTATGGTAGGTGTAGACATGGTGGATTCCTCTTTGGGAATGATCTCTAAAGGGGCAATGAGTTGTTTGGTGGTTGGGGGAGAAGGTAAAGCAGTGATGGTTATTTACTCTGGTATGACAGTTGAAGAAGGGGTTGATGGCTCCACTACCTCAATAAGTAGAGGAGGAGAAAGGGGTACTTCCTCAATTTGGGTCTCCAAAAGAGGAAAAGGTAACTCCACTACCTCAATAAGTGGAGAGGGTGAATAATTGATAAATTAGGTAGTAGGTTCTTTAATAATGAGTGTGTCAAGAACCATATTGATGGTATGGAAATCATGAGAACACTCAACCTTGTTGCTCTCATTTTTGGTAGGTGCATGATTGGGAAATAGAAACCTTAAAATTTCAAGATCTTGGTTTTGATGTGCATTGGGGTTGTCCAATAAAATATCTCCTTTGTCAATGAGGGATTGGATAATGCTTTTGAAGGTATTTCACCTACTAACGTTATGCCCTACTACTTGATGGAAAGCACATAGATCATTATTTATGTACCAACTAGGTGCAGGATGAGAAGAATCAAATTTTTAAGGAGGCTTGATAGGAGTAAGTTGTATGCTATTAGCCTTTAATAACTTCTCCAAGATTGAAGCATAAGGTTCACCAAGTAGAGTAAATTACTTCTGATTGTTTCAATTTTGGCTCCTTGTATTTTAATTTGAGAAGATAGAGTAATTTCATTAGTTTATAGATGGTGGAGGAATATTTTTAAGGATGACCACATTTGTAGTTACTTTTCTCTTGGCATTGGTATTGGTTTGGTTGCTTAGTTTATAGGAGGAAGCCTCATTGGTCTTTTAGGTAGAGTTATTATTTTTTGACTTTAGATTTCCATCATCAATGGCTCTATTTTATATCTTGTACACCATGTTAAAAGCTTTGTCAAAGGTTTTAAAGCTTTAAAGATGCAATGTAGAGGAGATGTTCTTAGTACATGCCTGAGTATAAATTTATATCAATTCAGATTGGGGTAAAGAGAAAGAAACTTGTTTGA
Organism: Torreya grandis; assembly: GCA_037957365.1. Taxonomy (NCBI): domain Eukaryota; kingdom Viridiplantae; phylum Streptophyta; class Pinopsida; order Cupressales; family Taxaceae; genus Torreya; species Torreya grandis. The sequence goes on from JARHVA010011054.1 coordinate 74,792, forward strand.
TTAGTCTTCTCCAATGGACCACAAAATCAGCAATATATTCATCATCAAATTGCCAAATAGAGTAAAGGTTAGTGATGGAAACCTTCCTAGACATATTTATCAAAAAGTGATCCAAGAAATTTTGGCCCAGATGGGTGAATGAAAAATAAGAGTGTTTGGTTATGACACTATACTAGTTTAAGGATGGATCGAATAGGGACATAGGGAAGGAATGAAGAAGGAGGGAATCATTTTAGAAAATAAAATAACATCCATGCTTAAAAACCCTGAGGTATTGCTAGGGATCCTCTTTACTCTAAAACTTAGAGAACTTAGGGATTTCCCACTGAGGAGGATATGGTCTGATAGGGATAGATGGGTGGATGGGTTCATTACACATCTGGTCATATGATAAGATGTTATGATCTTAAAAAATGTATGACTCTAAGGTAGTCATTTTATCCATGAGCATATTCATTATATTTGTTTGGGCTTGTGCACTTAGAAGGCTATAAGGTGCATACTATTATGGTGGTTGGGTGACATACTAATAATGAGTAGGAAGTTGAGAAGCAGGCACATATTGGTATGTGAACATTGGTGGTTGGGTGGAAGTTAAGTAGGGGTAGGTGGATGCAAGTGGTTGGGTACTAGGTAGAGACACATGCCCTTATGGGTTAGTGAGGTAATCTGGGTTTGCTAAAATGGGCATCTATTAGGTAGAAGCGATGGTTGGGTTGGTAATAAAAGTATGGGTAGTGACCCTTGTACTAATTGGTCATAAGGTAGAAGGTATAGACACCAAAATATTTTGAAATGGGATAGTAGTTAGCGGATAAGAGGTAGCTAATGGGAGGTTGGTAATGCTAGTGGTAAGTATTCCCATGGCGAGGGGAGTATAACTGGCTAGTGGTTGGGTTGCTCTTAAGGTAGATGAATTATTGGTGGGGGTAGAGGGTATAAGGGTGTTTGTAGGGTGGATAGGTTTGTTTTACATAGTAGTATAAAAAGGATTATTGGTGTACAAGGAAGCTTGGGGAGTCAAAGCTTGGATGGTGACTATGAAAATAGAAGTGTTTCCCATAAGGTGGGAAGGCATGCCATAAGGTGGGTCCATAGGTGGAACCAAAGTATTGGAATTATGAGGCATAGTGTTGAGATAATGTTGAAGGGTCATAAGATTAGTATCTAAGAAGATGGAAACATCCATATCTCCTTGGGTAACATCTTGAGGGAAAGAAGGTCTTCTTGAAAGATGAGGAGAGTTTTTTGGTTAAGAAATGCACTCCATGGATGAGGAGGTAGAAGAGGTCAATTGGTTTAATGATGGGTTTTGTTTTACTAGGTTATTTCACTGTTGGCGAGCTAGAACCATCCAAGGTAAGGGAGAGAGTATACACAAACAATCTCACCACTCAAATAGAGAGAAGACAATAAATGATCAAGGAAATAAATCACACTCTTAAAATCATGTTAAGTCTCAATGGTTATTTTTAGTATCTATTTTAGCCTATGTCTTAATCTTTCAATAAATTGTGTGATTGAAATTGGATTGTAGAGCGGGCACTCAAAAAGAAGTCTATGGCTGGTTTCAGGTTGTTCAAGCTCTCAGAATGAAACTATATTGGAAATCAATGCATGGCTTGGTATAGGGGCTTACCCACTCACTTCACACATCAAAATAATAAGGGTGTCAGGTACTTAGCTAGTATATACCAATTTTTAGATTTTATACTCAACCAAAGAGTTGATTTGGTTCTCCCCTTGATAATGGCTTCCAAGTAGGATTGCTCAAAAAGGGTAAGGAGACCACTAAGTGATGAAATTATAGTTGGGCCTTCTCTCAAGTTTGTTTGATGTTTGATTGATGTAGGTGGTTTATTTTAGTGTGTGTAATAAAATTGATGCTATGATAGGATTACTTTGATTTAATTTAAACTATGTGAGCTAAACTTGTAATAAATCAATGTATGTAGTTAATTTTAAGCCCAAAAGAAATTTTGATGTCATTTATGAGCACAAAATAGATAGAATAGCATATAGATGTAAATAAGTGAATATTAAGTAGAGACTAGGGTCTTACTGGGCATGCCAATATGTTTAAGTGAATTTTAAATTATATTTTGAAAAAGGAAGAAGAAGAAACTAAATATGGGTAAGGTTGAAAACCTTGTTTGATTATGGGCACATTGAGTCAAATGATTGTGATGAACTCCTCTTTGACTTGGGAGGTTAACCTAAAAATAAGACAAAACTAAAGCAAATGGTTGGTTAGATACATAGCTAGGCTGATTTCCTAGTGCTAGCTAGATCTTGAAAGTTGGAGCTTCCTCAGGGGATGGCAATCCACACATTTTAAATAATTAAGTTTGTAAAATAGAAGATAAATTACTTGCATCAAAAATCAAAAGTTACTAAAATTGAACACAATAAATGATTGATAATTAAAAATTATATAAATGACATATATAGCAATACACAAGTCAATATTAATTTTAAACAGATCAAGTGTGTTTCAAAAAATAGGTTGGGGATCTATGAACAGGTAGGGACACAAAAAATTAGATCTAGTTAGGGGTAAGAGGGTAAAAATAACTTGCTATTATTTTCTTCCATAGTGACCATCAGTGGTTGGGATAACCATCAATGGTTAAGGTGACCGTCGATGCTTAGATGGATAGTTGATGGCTGAGACAACCATTGGTGGTTACTATGTCTAGGCTTGTATTTATAGATAGAATGATTGATGGGATCACAAAGTTGGATTTAGAGAGATGGGTTGGTATTGGGTTAACTTTAAAATAGAAAAAAAAGTAAATGAATATTAGAAAATAAGTACTTATCTTTTTGGAGGTTGATCAGATGAATAGTTAAGGTGGTTAGCTTGTTGATAGAGTCTGACATGATTTTGATAGAGTAACAGTACTTGGATATTGTTTGAAGTGTGGTGATAAGTTGGCTCTCTGAAATGATGGATGCATCAATGGATTGCTGGAAGAACACCTACAAAAGAAAGTTATGGATGCAAAAGCTCTTAATAGTTGTCGATCCTTTTCACCTCTTACTCCTCTCTTCTTATAGGCATAGGGAAGAGGTGTAAGTGAAGGTGGGAATAGGGATTCCAATTTTAACTCACATATGTAATGTATTACACATGGATTTAGACATGATAATTTTTGAAAATCAAGGTGGATGTTTGCATGTTAGTTCTTGGGATGGTGGACCCTGACCATCAGTGGTCAAGGCGACCATCAGTGGTCACTTGACCATTAGTGATCAAGGGATAAGGTAAAAATGTAGTTAAATATTGGGTTTATTTAGTGGGTCAAATTAACCATGGTTAAGCTTGAGTAGGGGTGAAAGGGTCAAATTGGTCCCAAGGGGGTCCTAAAGTGGTCCAGGGGTGTTTTGACATTCAAAATTATAGTTTGCAGATTTTTAGTGTCTACATTCTACATTAAGAAATATGTGGTTTATAATTCACTATGATATTTATAGAATATACATTATATGTTTTTTTTGAGAACAACATGTTGAACTTCATGGCATTGATCATTGTGTTCTTGTTTTTTTTAATTATTGAGACAAGGTCCATAGTTGTATATTTGATTTTTTTTGTAATCTATAATTATATATATGAATAAAATCATGATTATGAAAATCAACTATACAACATAACCCATGATAATTTGTTTCATGTTGCATTTTATGAGTGCACACATAAGATCTTAATTTTACATGGAGATCCAATACGTAAGCTTGTTTGGACTAGACACTTTAGCACCTTAAGGAAAAATAAAAGATAAAATAACCTAACATGGTATCAGAGCAAGTTCGAATCTTGGAGGTGTAATATATGGTTAGATGATGAGGAAGAATCACTCAGATGAACCAGACTATGCATGAGTTATAGAGCTATGTATAATAATTAACCAATATTATTGTGAATCAAATAAAAGGAGAGCAGAAGATGATATTGAGGATGACACAGATCATGAAGAGAAAATTCAATAAGATGAAGAGTAATAAGAATAATTACCATTAAAGAAAGAAAAGATGGTTAGATCTTTAGGAGGAAGGAATGAAGGAAACAAGATTAATGTTCCATATTATGGAGGATGTTTAAAATCAGAGGAGTTGATATATTTCGATGAATAGCATTGAGAAGCATTTTGAATAGATAACTATTAGAGAAGTTAAGAAGGTAACATTTACAAGTATAATATTGAAGGGTCATGCAATGATTTAGTGGGATCACCAGTTGAAAGAAAAACATAGAAAATATAAAGAAAAGATCAAATCATGGAAAAGGATGGAGAAGAATCTAAGGGAGAAATTTATTCCTAAAGATTATGCAAAAGGATATATACAATATTTCAAAATTTGAGATAGAAGGATCACAATATACAAGAGTATACAAATGAGTTTTACAACAATTCCATATGAGTGGATGTCGATGAAATAGAAGAATATATGGATTCAAGGTATGTGAATGGTTTTAATTTTTGTATTCAAGATGAATTAATCATGCATAAAATACTTTTAATAGAGGAAACTTATAAATTATATTTGATGGTAAAAGAAAAAAATATAGACAAAATTTTATAAGAATAAAGGTTTAACACCATTAGAAGAAAAAAATCCCCTGTAATAAGGGGATGAGGTGGATTAAATACAAATATATGTGGGTTTAACACAACTAAAGTAGAGTCATGATGTGGTGTATAAACACAAGTAGATAATAGACAAGGGTTTTAGTACCAGCAAAGAGGAAGATGATTTCAAAGAGGATGAAGTTATGGTGGTGGTAGAGGATGGTTTCCAAATCAACACATGTCTTATGTTTGTTACATATGTAGAGAAGAAAGGAATAAATCATTTGAGTGTCCACACTACCAATCTCAATAAAGGAGGCAGAAGTATCACTGAGTAAATTTAGTTTAAGATGAAACAAAAGAGCAAAATATCAAATTTACAACAAAATATTTCATTACATTTTTCTTTATTTATAGGATAGGAACACATGACATTCTATGGTGCACTATATGAATCACAAATTGAATTATCTTGATTTTTTTTTCATATTGTATCTATTTTATATTTAGAGATCATGTGGGAATATATTTTGGTATGATTGAATCAGTTTGGTTCCTATTTATAATGTTGCCAAAATAAAGATAAGAATACACGACAAGAAATGAAGTAAAGAGTGTGAGTTTAATAAATATTAAATATTTCATATAAATGTTCAAAATTAATACAGCATTGTGTTAATATATGTGAGTAGTATGTACTTTAAAAACAATGCAATGATATACTTATAATAATGCACAATTTTGTAAGTTTAAGCACATGTAATATTTAGACTTATATTATATATATATATATATATATATATATATATATATATATATATATATATAAACTATGGATGTAGTAGAAAATTTTATGTAATTGAATATATGGAATAAAAACTTAGGTTTCAATAATATGGGAATACCATACAAAGGATGATAATATGTATTGATAAGTATATAAATTATAATGAGTTAAATTTTTGGTATATATATGGATGTGGTATAAAATTATATGGAATTGGGTATTTCGAATAAAAACTTAGGCATCGATAATATGGGAAGACTATACAAAGGAAGTAAATCTATATGTTTAAATATATAAATCACAATGAGTTAATACTTTTTATAAATACACACACACACACATATAGATGTATGTATGTAGACAAAGAGACACGCATCTCTCTCTCTCTCTCTCTCTCTCTCTCTCTCTCTCTCTCTCTCTCTCTCTCTCTCTCTCTCTCTCTCTCTCTCTCTCTCTCTCTCTCTCTCTCTCTCTCTCTCTCTCTCTCTCTCTCTCTCTCTCTCTCTCTCTCTCTCTCTCTACATATATATATGTATGTATGTATGTATGTATGTGTGTGTGTGTGTGTGTGTGTGTGTGTGTGTGTGTGTGTGTGTGTGTGTGTGTGTGTGTGTGTGTGTGTGTATATGATGAGACTAATAATTGCCTGCACATAAAAGATGGATGTAATTACTTATTCAGTACATCAATATATATATAGTTATTGGTTTTTTTGGGGAAAGTACTCTTTTTTTAATATTACTTTCCATTTTGAATCAATCCTACTAATTATTTTTGGGGTGTAGTAGATGCATATATTATTATTCATTAGCAACATGGAGATATTGATGTAATAAATAGGTAATTACATACATCTTATATGTGCAGATAGTTATTAGCCTCAACATCCACCACAATAATCATGAGAATAACTTAATAATTGAATTGAAAACAATACTTTTTATGTCAAATCATTCTTACTAAATCTAGTTTAAGTTAATTAGATTGGTATGGTGAGCTATATAGCCAACATGGAAATGTTGAAGCAATGATGTAGTAATTATTATGAGTGGTGGTATTTTATTTAGGATTATTTTATTTTCATATTTTAACTGCAAAATCAATAAAAAATATTATGACATGATGGATGAAGAGATTAATTTAATGATTAAAAGGAACTTATATGTAGGTTTATTTTAATTATGATTACAATGTCAAGAATAGAGAAAAGGGGTTATATATGATAATTATTGGACATATAGATACGAGCTGAAATAATGAACTATGAATGCATGCATAGGGTTGAAATAACATGGTCAGTTGTTGGATATAGAATGGAGCTTGCTAAAATTGTGAAGTATGTAAGATACAAACATGTGTGAAGTGTTTGATTTTATATTTTTTGTAATTTTGTACTTATTCATCCTTGAAAGTCTAATTGGATAGTTGAAGAATGTGAAGAATATTTCATTTTGTTTCTCAGAAGGTTTAAAGGTGAAGAGACATCAATATTTTAAAAGACTATAAATAGTAATTCAATGGAATATAATATAGTTCGATGTTTTGACAGGGATTAATAGAAATTGTCTAGTTATGGTTTTCCATTATTTTCTTTTATGCATGGTGTATGCATAATCAAGTAGTCTATTTTTATTTATTCTACAATCAGATGCAATATGAATTATGGTATTTTTATTTTATATATATGCTTCACCTTATATTTTAGTCTAATTAAATATGTTGTATGTTTTCTATATGATTTTCATCTCTCTATCAACTATTATGCTCTCCACTACACATGTTATCCCTGTAATTAGCATGTTTTAGTGAAACTCTAGGAACCTCTGCTAAAAATGATATAGTGAGTGTGGAACCAAATTTTATGAACTATGCTAAGATGGTTTCCAAGCCTTAAACACATAGAATGATGGCTAGATAAGATAATTAAGAATTTTGTAGAGGAAAGAGCATGAAGAGTCAGAAAGACTATAGAGGAGATCATCAAAAAATATATATATGGTGAACTCTAAGAAAATTTCTAATGAAAATTTACTAGAATATTACTTATGCGCTATCCAAATTAGAATATTATTTATTACTTTAAGGATAACATAATTTATAAATTGGACTGAGGACAAGCTAGATAGATTTTATAATCTAGATACTATCTAGAAATGACAATGTTAGTTTTCTGATCAAGTAATTAAATAACATAACATAACACTTATCCACCTAGCTTGCCAAATTTTTAGGTATATCTCATCCTCAACACACCAGTTATCTTGGATTTATTGCATTTGTTTGTTTTTACTCTTTAGTTTTGCATTCTTTGGTTTGCCAAAAGCAATCTCTACGCCCTACATAATCAAAACTATAAACATAGTAGAAAACCATATATAAATAAATTTAAGTCAAGGTATACATCATATTTACTTTTTAGTTATTTCCCTTATAGTCATTTACTTTTAGTTATTTTTACTTTAAAATACTATAGTTTTTTTAGCCTCAACATTGTGTGTTACTATGATCTTTTTCTAAGCACCATCCCTTGTTACACCTTAATGATACATGTTGAGCTTCAAGTGGGGTATATGTATACACAAAATATTTTTAACTTTTATCAAATAGTGTTTATGTCTTTCTTGTAAGAATCCATCGAGACTCAATCTCTTTGAGTACATGCCCTAAGGGGTGCACTAGGAAAGGGGTAGGTAGACCATTGGTGATTCATAGGATTATTCTCCATTATTTCCACTTATTACCAATCTAACCAGTTCCAAAAAACCATTCCATAATATATTACTCCTTTTTTTCATACTTCTCCAATCTTTTCCAAATTTTCATCCCTCTTTTCATCACCTTAAGTCCCTTTTAACACTATTATATACTAGGTCAATTGTGTCAACATTGTATAGTTTTAGGTGAAATTAATTTAGGGTGTAGGTCCACTATTGGATAAAATTTTAGAAGGGATTATGTTTAAATCTTCCTATATACAATATCATTCAATCATTATTTAAAAAATGAACAAGAGTTATTATTCAATTGTGATTCTTTACAATATGTTCTTCCACCATTCTACTGGAGGAGTCTTATCTTAGGGTTTCTACTTAGATAATCTAATATTTTGGATAAGTATTAGATGCTTTAGAACTTATTAGTGATCCTTACAAACCACAAAAAACCTATTTAGAAGTCCCTTTGGCCAAGGGAGAGATTGAGTCTTGACAGATTCATCATTCAGGTAAGTATTCTCTAAATTTTCTCCTCTCTTCAGTAGATAAAAGTAACATAATTATTGGACTCAAATAATATTACTCTTCTCTTTCCATGTATTAGTGTCTTACTCATACATATATTAACGAGATTCTCCTATGCATGTTTTTTTAATTTACTAACCCTCATATTGTGCCACAATGTTTGGCCTCAAATAATATTACTCTTCTCTTTCCATGTATTAGGGTCTTACTCATACATATATTAATGAGGTTCTCCTATTCATGTTTGTTTTGTTTACTAACCCTCATAGTGTGCCACAATCTTTGGTGACCACTAGATTATGTTTTTACTATAATTGTTAATAGTTTAGTGAGATATCTAAAAACATAGAATTCCTTAGGGTTATTTCATGATTGTGATTGATTGGATGCTTTTTAACCCTCTCTATCATTGTGTATTATGATAATATTTCCCCTAATCAAGTCTATTGGATCCCCATATTAGTCATGTTCCTGATTATCTAATGTATCCTCAATCAGAATTATATGGTATGACCTATCTTCTCTAAGTTAGGATTGAGTTATAGACATGATGTGTTTATGATTGCATACACATAGGACTATGGAAGAAGTCATATCTCACATAAATAAATAGGTATGTATAAGATGGTTTGTTATAGTTATCAAGAGGTAGGACTCATTACAAGATTCTATCCTAATAAAGTTAGAAGGTCATCAAGTCAAAAAATAAAGTTTGAAGTCCCTAGGGTGAAAGAAAGAAGGAAAATGAATATATGGAAACCAAAGATAGTGAAGATGAGCCATGATCAATATTCAAACTCAAGTGGACTATTTATTGTGATAAAGCATTCTTCAAATGTGAAATCAAGTCAAAAATGCCTCTTGTTAGCTCACATTGATGATCAAATGGTTGATGAAGAGATCAAGCCTATAATGTCAATCAAGCCTAAAAGGATACTAAAGGACATTCAATTTCTTGACATTATGGAGATCTAGGAATATCATAAACTTGATTTATTTTAGTACCCTATGGGAAGTAGTGACTCCATTAAGCTTCATGGAGAAACTATTCAAGTAATGGAAGGATGTTTGGTTTGAGGGAGAACTATTCAAGTTTATGAATAAGTTTGATCTGCATTAATAAGTGGTATTGTAATCAAAATTAATTTGAAAGAGGTATGCTCAGAGTAAGGGGGAGTATGTTACCTTAATGCTTCATATTATGTGTGTTGAATACCTATAAAAACAAGGTATGGTTCCATGTGGTAGTCTATGTAGGTGTGACTCCAGATGATAGTTATGCAGGACCCTTTGTCATTTATGTCAAAGGGGGAGAAATTCCAAGAAGGGAGATTGAATATACTAGGGGATATGAGATTGGGCATATTGAAAAATGTTTTCCACCAATGATAAAGGGTGAGTTTATTGAAAAGTGTTTTCATTGATGTCAAGGACAAGATTGATGTCATTGATGTCAAGGTCAAGGTTGATATCATTGATTTTAAGGTGTAGATGCATAGTGAGTAGTATGTGATAAATGAAACATGTGAGAAGATAATTTTAAGGAAACCTATTGATTCTTATAAGCTTGATGTAAAGGTTTAGGCCAAGATAAGCATGTTTTCTAGTATTAGGTATATTTAAAAGCCTAGTCATAACAAGAATAGTCATATCATGAGAATATGCATGATGAGAATAAAGAGTTATGTTATGTTGTTTCAAATATGTCAACCAAGTTTCAAGGTCAAAATTTGAAGGTTAAGGCAAGTAAAAGTGTTTTGAGGTCTCTTGTGTGCATAGAATGAAGTATTGTCAACCCGAGAAGAAATTTTAAGTACTCATTGGAACGTGTAACCTATGAATGGGAGCCTAAGATATTCATTGTATATGGGATCATAGCTCAAAGTTATAATAAATTATCTCTGGAATGAGGGGCTAAGCCTTATGAATAATTGTTAACACTAGAAATAATGTTAACCCTCTCTAAAACCCTAAAATTGACTTGATGAGAAATATATCGATAAAAATAGCCTAAAATGGTTCTAAATGGCTATGTAAATGATTTGAGATTGTATTCAACTCTCTCAAGCACCTCCAAATGTGATTGGTGTATCAAGTGAGTGAGTAGACCCTATAAGAAAAACCTTGTTTCTTAGAGATTTGGTGTAGAAGTCAAGGTTGACAAAGTAAAAGGTTATAAATGGATGAAAGTTGAATCTTAAGACTTGTATTTAATGTCCATGGTGGTTGCTAATAGGGTTAAATTTAAGAGGCCATGATAGAAACCCTATAATTTTGTTTAGGCAAATCTAATTCACTCTTTAGGTGAATTAGACTGCATAGAGCAGGTGGAAAATTACCCTTTGATTTACATGATACTAGCTAGTATGAGACTAAATTTTAATGAGTAATTGACGTAGTTGTGCATAATTATGCTATCAAGCATCATATTTTAGACAAGAAACATTATAATCCTAGCCATCAATATGTTGTCAAGAAAAACTATACCATCAGGTGGTATTAACCATTATCATATGACAATATGCTTTCATGTGATAATATGCTATCATATGACACCATGCCATTTCATGACAAGATGTAGTCATGTGACACCATGCCATCATGTGACATGATGTTGCAATGCAACACAATGCCATTGCATGACAACATGCCACTATATGGTATCGTATTATCATGCATCACAATGATTTCATGTGACACCATGGTGTCATGTAGTATCATAAATTCATGTGATACTAATACTATCATGTAGCACCATGCAGACATGCAACACCATACAACCATGTTGCTACTGCACATCATAATCCTTCTACATGATTCCATACTGTACCACACATCATGATATTTCTATATGGTAGCATGATACTATGATTATCACTAGTTACTGGTCATGCTAACTAGTTGCTCTGGTTCTCCTACTTGCTTATAAATAACACTATAATGACCTCATTTTAACACTTTATTTAAAAGATTTTTATTATACTACCTACTTCCAACTAAACCAACCTCAACCCTAAACCTAATACCTACATATTTCTAGCTCAAAATTTTTAGGTTTCCAATGGCTTCCACATCCATGGAAACTCATAGTCAATCAGGCAGGATCCAAAACTATGTTTTCAAAAAAATTGTCTAGATTTCCTTTAGATGTTGGAGCAGCCTAAATCCTTTATTAATTGGATTGATCAATGATAGTTTATATGCTTGGTATAGATGCCTCAATATGATATGGATTTCAAAAACAACCTCCTCCAATCCCTAGTTGGCTATTTTAACCATAGTGAGATCCATTTTTACATTTAATTTAATAGTAAAACCATATCCTTTGGCACCTCTCCATTGGATATACATAATTTAATAAGTCTTCCACATTGTAATGAAATTCATGTTAACACCAAGGTTATGTTATCTAATTTCGATAAAAAATTACTTGGAGTCAATCTATAGGTGTCCATTGACCTCATAGGTAAGTGTTTAATTTAATAATGAAATTAGCATTTTAAAATTATGCCAGGATCATTTATTATAAGTAGTCTAGTATCCTAATTCAATTACATGTTTTACTTTTCTATTTTCATTATAGATGGCTAAAATCAAAGGGGGTTCCCTATGAAAAAAATCACCAATTCATTTCTCAAATCTATTATCCATTTCTTTCAAAAGAGAATTGTATTTTAGGGAAGACCATCAGACATTCTCTTCTAGATTGTTTACTATATTCTTCATTCTCTCTTAGGTGTTTTATGTGACTAGTGCATAGTTATGTCTAGTAAGATTAGGGTGGAGCTGAATTTTGCTTTCTCAAAGGATAATTGCACCATTGTATATTCTAACTACATTTGGGACTTGTACTTCAAGGCCTTTTATTAAATTTAGAAGACTATAATTCCCACTACACTCCATCAAAAAGTGAAAGCTAATTCTTTCTCTCTCAAGGAACAAAAGGTAAGTTTAGTTCTTTCAAGTCTCACTTTTTTTATTTATATATATTTCAAATTTTAAATTTTTTTAGTTGGTTGTTTGTTATATGAGAGAGTGCATTTTTATGACTTAAGACAATAGGTGGAAAGTAAAGGTTAGCATGATATAGAGGGCTCTAGTGATACATAGTCCATAGAGTCTTCATTTAATTCATTTCAAATTATGAAACATGCAAGAATTGATTTTGTTTCATCTCCACTTTTAAGTTATCCCAAATTTCCTTTAATGTCTTTTACTTGTTTTATTCAATGGAATAAAATAACATTCATATTGGTTTTTTTTAGTTGACTCTTGAAATATTGCAGTTAAGGATTATTCCACACAATATAATAAATGTTTTCCATTACAACTTTCTTTTTGATTTGAAGTTTGTTAGAATTTTCAAGTTAATTAACTGGATAAATTACTCATTTTGCAGTTGTAGGTGAAACCACCCATGTCTCTCTTACAAGCACAATGAGATGGAAAGAGCCAACTCCCACAAGGATACCAAGAGGGGAAGAGATGACTTTAGCAAGGACAATAAGAATGGATGAGACAATCACCATGATAGGTAATAACATTAACATTTTCAATTTGAATTTGCTTTAATTTTATGTTTTCAAATTTACCATTTTTGAATAAATGTTTTTTGTAGTCCACCCAACATCTATCAGGATACCTAAAAGTATGCCACCACCCCCACCACCCATCAAGATTCATATAAGAGGAAAGAACATCACCCTCCCTGCACAAACTGAAGGAATGTTGCAAATATATGACTTCCTAAATTTATCTATTGGTGGCTTCTCGAGTGCACAGGGACTTACATATTTAAAGTAGAGTGATCTAGATGAAGAGAGTTTTGGCATTGAAAGTAGACCCGTGGCTATTAGGAGACTCAATCCACATGAATTTATTCAAGTTACTAATGTGTTTTCACAATTTCCTCCTACAACTACCTCTTTCCTAGCTACATCTTCCCCACCCCACATTGATAATTTAAATGTCTATAAGGATTTCGTTACTAGTTTTTCATTAGACAATCCACTTTCAAAAAAAATTGTTTCCAATTTGAGGGATTGTGTTATTGCCAAGTTTAATGATTTAAAATAATGGGAGATAAGGGAAAAAAACACTTATCAAATAAATCAGTGCGCATTATCATAACCACTCCCAAAGAGTTAATTTGTTTTCTCTTGTTCAAAATGAACCTTCAAATATTGATGCTTTATTTCAGCAAGCTCAATATGGATTTATCTCTTTGGATAATGTTTACAATGATATGATTTTAGATATTATGATAAATAGGTTGGAAAATTTAAATGAAAAATCCCAAGCATATTTCAATAAATAGGCTAAATAAATCAACCTTGTTATGATTGCACAAGCAGATAAGGATAAATTTGTGGTAAGTTTTCTTTATCTATAACTTGTATTTTGATTATTATAATATATTTGTATGTGCTTGACACATTATTTGTTGTTTGTAGGCAAAAAATGAAAATTTGAAGCAAGAAACACATCTTCTTGATATGAATTTGAAAAATGCCCACAAAATTATCTCCAAAACAATTGCATTGAAGGAAAAGTTGGTTTTGTTAAATAAATAGATCATCACTTTGAAGAAAATAATTAAAGAGCATGGTATGGATCCAAGCATTTTATTGAAGCAAAAAATAGATGTGGATCCTAAAATTATTTTATTAGGAGATGCAACGAATGAGGAGAGGGTGATTGTTACACAAATGAATTCTACTATAGAGGATATTCAAAAGTAAGGAGTCATAATGGAGGATGTAGTTCCACAAGTAGGTTAAGACAATAGGGTTTCCATGGGTAGGGATGGCAAGCAACAATGGAGTGGAGAGTCTCAAGAAAGAAAATTATGATATGTCTGAGTTTATATTGTTCACAATGATAATTTATATTTTTTAAAATAATTTATATCATGTTTATTTTAAAAAAACTTATTTTATTAAATGATATAAGTTGTTATAAATAGTCTTAGCTATATAATTTAAATATTTTGTATATAAAAAATGTATTGTGATCAAGTTTATATATTATATGGAGAAAATGCAAAGTAAATATTTTATAGATGGTTATAATGTTATATAAGTTTAATATAATAGTTGTAGATTTTGAATGCATGCCTATAATGTTCTAGTAGTTGTAGGATTGAATGCATTGTTAAACTGTTCTAGTACTTGTAGCATTGAATGCATTGATTGTGGCAAAATTTAAAAATATGCAAACCCAACTATAGGAAAAATATTTTTAGTAATTGTAGTATTTGAATATTTGTGTAGTTATAGTAAAAATAGACTATTGTAGTAAATATTATATGAAATTATACTATTATAGAAGTTTTAGTATTGAATGCATTGTTAGTGTTATATTTTTAAAGTAGTTGTAGCATTGAATGCATTTTTAAATTGTTATAGTAGTTTTAGCATTGAATGCATTTATTGTGGTGGAATTTGAAAATATGAAAACCCAACTATAGGAAAAATACTTCTAGTAGTTGTACTATTTGATTATTGTAGTAGTTGTAGTAGATGAAACATAGGCTATTGTAGAGTAAATAGTCTATGAAATTATACTATTCTAGTAGTTATAGTATTGAATGCATTGTTAGTGTTATATTGTTCAAGTATTTATAGATTGGAATGCTTTGTTACAATATTCTAGTAACTGTAGTATTGAATTGATTGATTGTGGTGGAATTTGAAAATATGCGACCCCAAGTTCTAACTATAGACAAAATATTTGCTATATATTTGTCTTAGTTGTATATTGTGGTAGTTGTAGGAAACATAACCTATGGTAGAGTAAATATTCTATGGAATAATTATAGTTACATTATTATACATGTATAATAATAAATATTAATAGTTGGAGTTTTAATTGCAAGATAACTCGTGTCTTGTGGTGAATCGTGCATGTCTAGACATAAGACTTGTATGCATCAATGAATACTATAAAGAAATGTTATATACAATGTTGATGAGAATTATGATTGCTACTTAATAAATGGCATGCATTGAAAATATAATGTACTGTTTGAAATTCATATAATTTTAATAGGACAAGAAAATATCTATTCCAATGTATTGAATAAGATTCATGATTGTAACATCCAAAAAATAGATTATAGAATATAATATATTTAAATTTTGAAGATGAAAGAATAAAAAATATTTCAATATATAGTCATTGCTATACTTATCAAACCAAAAGTCAGGCTATGGAAACAATCCTTTAGAAATTTATTCATTATAAGTGTAATTTGCATCTATCATCCCAATGTCATATTTAGTCTCAGTATTCTCATCAATGAAAGCTATAAAGAAATGATCTATACAATGTTAATGAGAATTATGATTGTTAATGAATGGCATGCATTGCAAAGATAAAGTAATATTTGAAATACATAGAATTTTAATAGGACAAAAAAATTATTAATTCCAATGTAATAAATAAGATTCACGATTGTAACATCCAGGAAATAGATTATATAATTTAATGTATTTGAAGATGAAAGAATAAGAATTTTTTTAGAAAATAGTAATTACCATACTTATCAAACTAAAATTTAGGTAGTTGAAACAATCCTCAATAAACTTACTCATCATAAGTGTGATTTGCATCTACCATGCCAATGTCATATTCAGTCTTGATATTTTCTTCCTTTGTATTGGTAGCTATATTAGTCATGCCTCTTCTTTCCACTAGAGAAATCCATGTTGCCACTGCTCTGTCATATAGAAAATTGTCCAAAAAATAACATGAAACATATAGTTTCAAGCAAGTCTCTATATTTTTATCCAATTTGTTTCTAAGTTTTGACTTCATGAAGGATAATGTACTAAACACTCAGCCATCTTCCACAAAATCCAAACTGAATATTTGAGCAAGTTTGTATAATCTAAAATATTCACTAATACTTTCTTGTAATATGCTACTTGGATATAATTTCTTCCATAAATGCGTAATGGCACCATTTTCTATTGGGTCACTTAAACACTAAAATTTATCCATCATTGTAATCCCAAACTATGTTGACTGAGATGTTAGTAATTGTTTATTTAAAATACCATTAATATGAAGTCCATTCGCATCTACAAATTTATAGAAATACATAACAATTGTACCCATGTATTTTTAAAGTAATATGTTGATCTATTTTTGACTATTAACACTATTCTAAAAAGTGGGATTCATAACTCCCATGCCCTCCAACAACTCATCCCTTTGAAAACATTCTTTGATCTCAATGGCTAAACTTTGTGATATTTTGATCAATTTTATTTGTGTTTTAGACAAAACCATATCATATAGTAAATGTGTCATAGTTACATCTTTAGGTTCATCTCCTACAAATTCACATCTTCTATATCATGTGTGTATTGGGACATCAATGCCATTTACCATGACATAAAGATGATCATGTATATTAAATTTCAAATAACTCTCTAGATTCTAAAAATCAATCATTTCTTTTGAATACGTCCATGAAATATTTCATTCAATATGTATAATATATCTAAACATTGACATAAATGTTTTCTCAAATGTATGAAGTTCACAATATAGATATATCTCTCTTGGGCATGTTTCATTAAATAGTTGATTTCCTTCAACATTGGCAAAATAACACATAATGTGAGTAAATTTTCTAAATTTTTAAATGACATAGAAAATATATTGCTTTGTCAACTACCTTGTGATATTTATACATAAACCCTATCAAATATGGATATTCCTCAAAAAAAATGTAGGCAAGTTCATACATGGAAATCCATCTAGTTTCCACATCTTTTAGTATTTTTTACCATCTATCACCCTAATTACAAATTTTTGGAACTCCATAAATATTTTTGGGCTACTGGACATGTACACATGCAAGTCACAAATAATATCTTCCACTTTTGTGACATTATTTAATGTGCTAATAATTTTGTAATCAAGATTCATCCTATGTACCATGCAATGGATTGGAATCATAAATAGAGAATTTCTTTTGTAGGCAAACGCATAGACCATTTCTATGCCCCCACATCCTTAATGTACTATCAATGCCAAGACACACCAGCTTTGTAGTTATGGCATAATCATCCATCCCATCTCTCTCTCTTAAATTAGATATAGCCAATTTATGGAGGTTTTTTGCATTGCAATTTTCTAGCATTTTATGGACAGCTAGAATATGAGATTACCTTGAATAGTTTTCAAAGGTATAAACATGCATGTAAACCCATGTTGTGTAATTGAATATAGTTACCTCATCGATAGATAGAGAGATAAACAAAGATATCTTAACACTTATTTCAAATATTTCTTCTCAATAATGGCTAGACATTTTTCCATTTCCCAAGCACTATTATCCAATGAATGTGACTGTGGAATATCTAAAAATCCATTATATTAAAAAAATATATATATATAATATACAAAATCAAAAAATGGGTTTTCTATTTTTTTAAGTGTGGAAAATAAGAGAGAACTATACATATTTTACCCTAAGATTGGACTCCATAACTTTTCCAAATTGTGTTTTGATGGTTCCCCCTTTCTCAACAAGATTTTTTTGTCACTTATAATCATTTTTTTATTCATGTGAATATCTTACATCCATACATTTTTCCATCTATGTGTTCATGTTATCTATCCATCTAGGTGCTTTACACACACACACACACACACACACACGTGTGTGTGTGTGTGTGTGTGTAATTTTTCTCAATTGTGTCCAATTTAATTTACATTCTATATTCTTTTCCAAGTTTCCAACTGAAAATTATACATCTACATTTTGTTGGAGGCTCATTACAATTTTTGGGGTCTACAAGGTCTATAAATGGATATTTTGTAGCCCAGTCAACTTTGAAAGACCTTCCTATTGTCCATGTACTTCTATTCCTTTTATCAAATTTTTTGAGTGGAATTCTCAACAAAATTTGGTGTCTAAAAAGAAATGCATTTCTCTTGTGGAGTGCCTAGAGGAGTGTGTTCTAGTGACTTTCCCAGAGGTGTGTCTTCTATGGGTGGCATTTCATCAATAAAATCTTTAGGTAGTCAGAATTTATTGGAATTAATTCTTTCTAATGAAATTGTGTCAATATCTATGTTGATTTATACATTAAAATCATTTTGCAATTATTCTACAATAAAAAAAACTAATTGATATATTTTTTAAAAAGATTTAGAATTACCTATATTCACAGTGCATGATGTCTGCACAATCCTCTGTTTTGGATTTCTAAACTAAGGCATGATGTTGGATTTTTCTAGTATTTGTTATGGTGTTTTACCCTTGTTGTTACCTCATGATGATAGATATTTATTGTCAAGTAGTTTATTACTACCAGTTTCCCATCTACTATTGGGCATCAAACTTATGGTCATGTAGCATATTTCTATCAAGCGATAAGTTAAAAATGCATGACATAGTTCTTATAATGCATCAATTCATGATCATGTGATATAAAAATATTAAATACCACATAAGCATCACATGGTACATGAAAATTGGGTGACTAATTGGAGTCATGTAGCAAATCAAATTCTAGGAAGTAGGTTGTCATCCTGTAGTATCTTGCCATTGTGAAGTAGGTTACTATCGTATGGAAGGTTGTTTTTGCATAGTACATTGTTGTCGAGCATTAAGTTTTCATCAAATGACACATTATTATCAGGTTTTTGGGTAATATTACATGAAATAGTGCCATTGGTCATTTAGTTTTTATCACATGACATAATGCCTATGGAGCTTAAGTTACTATCGTCAAAAGGCCTAATGGTGAATATAATGAGAAAACTAGACAAAAGTGAGAAATCAATTAGGGAAATGTTATCATAGACTAGGGATGAATCCAAGTGCATGGATAAGTTTTTAAAGACTTATAATACATGTTCATGTTTGATACATGTTTTGTAAGTTAGTGGATATGATGAAATTGTTGCTAATAAACTGACCTATCTGGTGTGGATGAGATAGTGAAGATGTAAGGTTGTGAGATTGGTCTAGAAGACCAATATTATCACTTTACCATGGTATAACTCATTATTATAGTTACCTAATGATATCTTATGATAATCCACATTTATCAATATTCCCTTAAAGTGTCCTACACAAATTTAGAAGGTCATTATCACCATGACTATGTCTGAAGATAAACTGGCAGATCTGAGTAAGCAAGTTACAATAATGAGTTAGAGGCTCCTTGCCATGAGATGAAGCATAAAATACATATTATTTTGTTTTTTGGTACATATATGTCATATAAATATGTTTAATAAGTTTTTATAGTTATTAAAATTAATTAAAACAGAGAAGCTAAAATGGGTTAACAGGTTCAGGCTTGACTCTGTGTACTAAAGACAAAAGATTGGTCTACAAGACTAAAATTTGGAATTAGAGCTTGTAATAATAGTAATTAAGAGTTATATAGATATTTTAAATAATATATTAAAGGTGTAATATGTCATAGGAATTATTATTTCATCGACTAAAGTTTAAGTTTTCATGAATGTGTTTTGAGACTAGTTGGGCAGTTCTAAGTAGGCTACTTGTAGAGAAGGGTTTGAGTCTTTTGCCATGAGTTATGAAGTATAAATAACATGGTTATTACCATAAGGTCATTTATAATATTTATATGTATTTTTTTTCAATGGTTTTTTTAAAAATTTGTGTTTATTCTTCAATTGTTCAAGACAAACTTTTTGGGTATGTACATGCCTAATATGAACAATACTACTGATGTGTTCCAAGTAGTATTTTGAGATAAACAGTGATATGGAGCATAAATTTTATTATTAGTGGTATATTTGGATGGTTTATTATATTTTTATTCCATGTAATTTTTTTTAATTTTCTCCATGAATATCAAAGGGTAATGTGTGCAAAGTAGGCCAAATGGGATTAGGTCTCCATGAGACCTAAAGGAAAGATAAGGCCTATTTGAAAAAGATCAGACTAAAAGAGAATAAAAAAATGTTTTATCCATGTATATGATATTTATTAATATTAATTTAATGCATTAAATAATATGGTAATGGTGCTTGGATTACTAATAAGGATATGAACAAAAAATTTGTATAAATACTAGGCATTTTTAGGCCTATTTGTGTGAATACAGTGTAAGGGAAAAAGAAGTCATATTGAAGAGCATAATAAGGTATTGTATACCATTATAAGAAAAAAATTATTAGTGTTAAACATTTTATATATAAAAAGGTTATGCACATGATAATAATGTTTGTTTGACCTAAACAAGTCAAGAAGAGGGATAGTTGGGCAAAGAGGGCTAGAGACTAGTTTTAAGAGGGATAGAAGTCTGAAAAGAGTTGAGGAAGGAGATCATCATATGTTGTATGAAAAATAATTTATTATGAAGTTGATGAAGTTTTCTATGTGTATGATTTGGTGATATGTAATCCAAGGGGTTGGTGCCTCCTTGCAATTGGGTGCTTTCTAAAGCCTAACTGAGTTGGTGCTTAGCTAGTTGGGGTTGGTGTTCCATATGAAGTTTTTGATTCACTAAAGTTGGTGTTTGTCTTATAGTAATGTATTAAATTTTCATCATTAGTGGGTTTTATTACCCATTATGGTTTCCAACATATTGGCTGTGTTCATGTGTTTCATGCTCTTGCAAATTGGTGCTTATACTTGCTAAGATGTGCATGCTTGTATAAATGATCCATGATTGCTTAAGTAAGATTATATAAGAAATTTATTGAAGACTGATTCATCCCCCATAGTCAATTTTATTACAATAGTTAATCATATTTACTTAATAATATCCATTAAACTAATTCTTTTCTTTAGACCAAAATGAACATGCGCCTCTAAGACAAGACCTAAAAACACATAAGTTGATCAACGATGTTTGAATTAGGTATTTGTGATAAATGCCAACACAATTCATAAATTTTAATGAGGAAGTTATCCTCAAGGTTTTTATTATATAATGTTGTGGATGTTACCTATGTCCTATGGTGCATGATTAGATTCAATAAAAAAATATCAGAACTATTGATGTCTTATAAATCAATAGTCTTTATAATAATCAGGTTTAAAACATACACATGTATTTGAACATGCTTAATAATGGGTTAATATACATGAAAATAACTATTGGTAAACTATTATGAAAAAACTATAGAAATAAGTCTTTAGTTTTGTACTTATTGATGGGAAACTTTCTAATAGTGGGACAATCAATTATAGTTTCATTATAATTTTTATGCTTATTCACATAGTTTATTATTTCATCAAATTCTCTTTTCACATGTAGAAAGGATGAAATAAAAGGTGATATTTGAAAACATTAAGGGAAAATGAGGTTTATTTTAGGTGTTATAAAATTCCATGTCATTGATTTCTACAACCACCATATCCATAGTGGTGTGTCAAAAGAGAAAAGAGGCATCAATAAATTCTTATGGCAGGGATATAGTGCTTGTTGGTGTAACTAGACATATTCATATTATCGATAATTTTTCAATTTTGTAGATAATCACTTACATAACACATGATCTAATAAATAATCAATGGTATGTTTTATTTTCTAATCTTATTCTTCACAACACAAGGATGTAAAGATTTTTAGCTTGATGAGATAGTTTCCTAACAATGGAGAATATATATTTGGGAAAGCTTATAGTGTGGCAACTATATTTGTATTCACCACCATGTTCATATATTACCCATGCTATTGGGTTCACTCAAAAAATAATAATTTACTCTACTTTTGTCAAGTGTAACAGTGCTATGGGTTGTATGTCTGGGTCCATATTACTAGCAACACAAAACTGATTATTATTTTTCTCAGCAATGCAATGCTGAGAAGTGTGGTTTTCACTGTAATGTTTTGTTTTGAGTCCTAGATATAACTTTTTGAAAGTGAATGATTCATATTTTTATGATAAAGTTTCCCACTCTCACCACATAAGCATCTATGGACCTTTGTAATATCATCATTAGGCATAGAAAAGTAAGTATTTGTTGTATATACATAGTATTTAATGCACCAATGTGAGTGAATCTAATAATTTTGGTTTGTGTAAAACACAATTGAGATCACTTATTTCCATCAATTTTTTTCATGTATGCCTATAGTAATAATGGCCAAAAATTTAGATACATAGTTCTTGTACATTTTGTGCTCATGTTTTTAGGGTGGGAATAATAAATGGTGGCATAAAATTAAAGATTTTAGAAAAATAACATGTCAATATTATATTTATGAATGACAACATTTAAATCATATATTCATCATTGTATAGTAAAAAAATAAGGTAGAATATTATATTTTATGTGACTGAAGCACAAAAAAAGCATCATATATTAAAAAATTTACATGTTTGAAACCAGCCAAAATTATATGTGACAAATTATGGATAATTACATATATGTATCAAATTACATCAGGGCAAATAATTATAAAAGTAGGATTTGGTAGTGTAGATTCATTTTTACTTGATACCTATTAAATTACAATGCATATGTTTGTTGTCATTATAAAATTCTAATCTTGTACACATAGTACAATTATAATTACAAAGGAGAACTTTTTCGACAACCTCCTAAGTATCATTAGGGGATGATGATATCTCTTATAAATATCAAGATATGATACTCATGATTTCATCATTGACATCATCAAATTACATTGTCAATAAGGTATCAATCATGTCTTATAATATGAAGTTAAAAGTGTACTTGTCCTCGTAATCATGTACATAAAGGGTTGCACTTTTGATAATGCCAAGTTATATTATGTTTTTGAAACAATTTATTTTTAAATTTTATATTATTTTGTACACACACACACACACATATGGGATATAAAAATTAGTCATTTTATGTGAATGACATTAGGTGTTTAAAAAAAATGTATTTAATTTCCCAAGACCACCAAATTTATGTATTTTTGTAATTGTTTTGTGTTTAGTATTTCTCTTAATTAGTGATGAGGATGGTAAATTTTTGTCATTATCCTCAAATTATGTTCATAATTGATGTGATTCAGGTATATTTTTATTAAAAAATAATTGTGTTTTAGTCGATTTTGATTTTTTTTTCATTATATGTTTAAACCATGCCCTTTTAGATTGAAAAAAATTAGAGGAGGCTATTTAGGTTAAACACACATTTCTACTAAAATTTTTACCTATTATTCATAGACACCACCCCATAGGGATACCTTAATATCATAATTATATTTTCCTTTGAGAAATAAATTCATTCTCATAGTCAAAGTCACATTGGATCACATGAAACTAGCAATAGCAGTAACAAAAATGACATGACCTATGGTATAATTTTTTTTGTTTGTATTTGCATCTTATATGTGATTT